>BMAV01010890.1:860058-878433 GCA_019973955.1 Trichonephila inaurata madagascariensis
AAACCTACGTAGCTCTCATACTACTGAAATGTTATTACTTGGACAAACTTTGAGTCTGGCCGTAACATATACAGCAAACCTACGTAGCTGTCATACTACTGAAATGTTATTACTTGGACAAAAAGGGGAATTGGACAAACTTTGCGTCTGGCCGTAACATATACAGCAAAATCTACGTAGTTCTCATACTACTGAAATGTTATTACTTTCCAAATGTAAACTTATCATTCAACGGGCTTGTCCGAAAATCAATATAAAGGAAAAAATATTTTTCGCATTATTTAACTAGCGATAACCTAATTTATTCTGCGACATAAATAAACTCTAAGATTAACTGCTTTCGTTATTTATTTCTTAAAGTATTTCGAAAACTGTTTTTAATCATAGTTTATTATTTGTGAAAGATACTTTACTATTTCACTTCCTCATTTAGGAATTCTTAAATCCTTCATAAATTTCTCAAGACACATACATCACTATTTAAAAATGTCTCATCTTCTATGCGACTGCGATTACAGAGAATAAGATTCTTTATCGATATCTTAATGTGCAATCCTAATTAGGCACTGATTAAAGAAAAATCCATGGATATCAACCCTAATTAATTTAGAAGCTACGATACCCAATAGGAAATGAATTAATTTGTTTCTTCTATTGTCTAATGAGCATCATTTGCATAATTACATCCCTAAGCAGCTCACTTGCTGTGCATTACAACTCAATCTTGTTTCCTCATTGAACAAACAATTTTTTCTACGTGACCCGTAAGAGGTCGTGGAAAATTATCACGCTGCGAAAAATTGATTAGCATCCCTTGAGTCATTAATTTGTTACAGTACAACCGGATTTGGAGGAATGTTATGCAGAAATCTTTAAGGAATCGGTAGTTTCATGTAAAAAAAATTCTGAGGCTAATTGATATCCTGAAATATCTAAACAAAGAGTATAATTGTTTTGTTATTCAGTGCATAGTATTTTTTCAACTCCATATATCATATAATTCTTAGAACTTAATGTAGTGTCTGACTACTGTTGGCGGAGTGGTTACTATTTTTGTGAAAGAAGGTGCTTGACCTTCGAACAAGGCGAACAAGGGAAGAGATAATCCCTTGGTTTTGGAGCGCGGAGGCGCTGGACCGAATTTTGTGTTAAGGAAAGCGAGTTCCTTTATTTTAGCCCGACGCACAGGGCTTGGTTTGATTGTATTGAGAAACGAAATAATTCTGTTGACTGTTAACGAAAAGCACAGAGATTAGTAGCTTTAATAAAGTAATAGAGAATAATATTAACATTAAATTTATATATTGTATAAGCTGATGAATTATTTTCAATTATACTGAACTGAACTCAGTGGCGCAATAGCCCATGACGACCAAGGCCTGCTGTGCGTATTTCAGTTTACGTGACCTTAGGTGCTGGGTTCATGTGCAGATGTTTCGGTCAAGTGGTCAGTCTGACGCGAAACCCCCAGTGTTCAGTTCCCAAGCAAATTGGTACTCATTTATCGACCCAGTGAAGGGATGAAAGGCTGAGTCGACCTTGCCTAGCCCTGGATTTGAACCTCAGATCTGTGGTGTGGAAGCGCGATACACTACTACTCAGCCTCTGGGTTTCATTTTTTTCAATTATAGTTACTAAATTTTCTGTCATATCTATTAATCCCTTCTACAAAAAACAAAACAAAACCCCGGATACATAAAGAAGGTTTTAAAATATTAAGTCAACTTCGCAATAAGAATCAGCAACGTCAAAAATATTTTTGATACGTGCATCAAAAGTTATGCCTCTCGTTGGTGTACGAGGTCTGCCATCCTAGCTCTTCAAAATACGATGTTCAAAACAATCCTTTTTAAAAAGTGAATAAAACAGTTTAATAACGAAATTCAAATTCTCTCATTATGGTAAAAATACATAAATGAATTCTAATTTTTTTTAAAAAAATTATTCATTATTATTAATGAAGCTGCTATAAAAATATTTTTTAATCTTCAAAAATTTTGTTGTTGGTCAGATTGTTTAAACTTGAGCTTTTTTTTTTCTTTTAGCTCGATGTATTTTGCTTACATATAATCATTAATAAATTTTTATACAATGTTTTGAGATTATGCAAACATAACCTTTAAAATTAATGTACCCGAATAGGTTAAAAGAGTGGTGTTTAATGTTAGAGCCATTAGAAAATAAAGAAATATGAATATTGAGGAAGAAGGAATAATATATAAAACTAGAGAGTTTTTTAAGTTGTTTTTATAGAGCATTTACTCTTTATCCCTAACAAATAAGAATTTTTTTGTGTGTGTTTTTGAAGAATGAAATATTCACGACAATTTGTGCATGAAAAAAGGGATATATCTCCAAAACAATCCAATCAAATTCAGTGAAATTTATACCATATATGTTATAAGCTTTTTAGAGTATAACAAAATACAGGTTTTAAGATAGTTACATTTAATCACATTTTACAGCTATTTTTAGCTTAGAAAATACTGTAATTTTGCTGAAACATTATTGACATCAAATTTAAATGCTTATAAAATATTTATTTCTTAAAACATTTTTTACCCCGTGGTTTGCGACACTTCAGATAGCTCGAGAAGTATATCGATGAAATTAAATTATATTCAGTCGAATGCATTTTTATTTATCGCGTTTTTCATAACTTCAAAAATTTTGCTGAAATTTCATAAAAATAACGTTATATTCAAAACCAAAGAGAGATAAATGTTACTTATTTAATAATCATGACTCCATAGGCTTATTTGTGTTCTTTAAAATCATAAAATTCTTTTGAAAATCAATTTTTGAAAAATTGGCCTCCCAACCTAGTTGGATGCTTTGAATTTATATTTGTCATCGCAATGTAATGGCTTAACAATACATTACATTGTGTCCTATTACGTTCATCTCAACTCTAATAAAAAAAAACGAGTAATATACAAAAAAAATTAAGTTAATTCCTACTTAGGTCAACAAAGAAAAATTCCATTTTAGTTACTTTTTATTAAATAAAATTACAATTCATGTAAATATGTATAGACATATGACAGAATCCCAATATTAAGTTACAAGGTAGAAAGCGATTTTCCTTTCTATGTATGGTGTTGGACTACTATTTTTGTTTCTCTACTTATTTCAGATTCTCAGAAATTTGGCCATCCCAGGTGAGATTCGAACCCTCGACCTTTGGATTAGGAGTCCAGCGCGCTATCCATTGCGCTACAGGGTTACAACGAGCGACTTCCCTTTTTATATAAGGTGTTGGACTACTAATTTTGTTTGCTACTATTTATTCATTTTTCAATTTAATTAACGAATTAACATTTGAAAAAACTGTATTATTACCAAGTGTCATCCACTACAAGTTTAAAAAAATGTATTTGAACTTAAATGGATGAATAGAAGGTATTTTATTAACGATTGAAAATTTGAACAAGATATATATATATATATATAGGGGTGAGTGTGAGTGAGTGAGTGAATATTAGCGTCGCACTGTTCAGCTACACGTGGGCTTTTGACGACGGACCTCGTAATTTTGAACCATGGTCAAGTGACGAGAACGACACCTGAGCTGGCATTCCCCTCTCCTAACTATCACACCACACCAACGGGAGGACGTTTCAGCTCTTGACAGATTTAAGGAACATCGCTCCCCTACACGGAGGGTCTTTAGTAGTACTGGGGTCGAACTCATGACATGCCTGCCATGATCAGATACCTTAACCACTGGGGTACCGCAGCCCCATATATATACAGGGAGTTTGAGAACTAATAGTAGGAATTGAATAAGGTTACATTTACACCTTATTACACATTTTACACTTTTATTTACCAAAGCTTTGGATTTGACACATTTTATTTGCCTTACATTGTATTACATTTCCACTAAAATAAGTAAGAGAGGAAGTAATATTTGAATTTGACACTTAATTCCTTTTGCTTATTTTTTTAAAAATTCAAACAAAACATGAAAGAACAAAAAGGGCAAAAGCAAACATTTTTCAACGTAAATAAGCAGAACCTACGAGTCCCATTGACGTAATTGAGTGTGGTAGCATCTCGGCAATAATTAACATAAATATTCTCTAGCGGAGGTTAAGACAACACTTCGGTTCCTAATGAACCATGGGAGGTGTGAAGGTCAAACTCGCACACGTTACCTGTTGCTGCAGGCGAGCAAAGGTTAGCAGGTGATGCTCAATCGAATGACAGCCACAACCCTATTTCTTCTTCAATGGAGGAAATAGATTGTCGGGTCATTGTTCTTTCGAAAATCTCATTACTGTATTGGAAAAATCCCCTTTTTACGGTTTAAGGGGACGTGGTACGATTTACACAATTTTTTTTTTTAATTTAAAGATTTTTCATAATTTTTTTGGTTGCCTCCTATGTGTATGTAGGATGTAAAACAGATTTATGCTCAAAATTTCATTAAAAATTAACCATTTAATTTTTTAAATGAAAAACTTGAAACTTATGAAGTGATTTTAAAATGTTACTCCTCCTTCAAAAATGGACGTATATATGTGTGAAATTTGATTCACAAGTACGTTATACTATGTATAGCAAAAGTTGGTATGGGTTTTGGGATAACATGATTGGTATTTGTGCAATACTCCATTTTTATGAATGCTTATTGAAAATTCCTTAAAAAATGTGTAAATTCTAACTTCAATTATTTTTTTAAAAAATAAGTACTGCTCTTTGAGTGAAAAATGCATGCCAACTTTTGTTCCATGTACTATTAGCAACAAGTGAAAAAAAAATCAAAGTATTAAGCACAATAGAAAAAAAGCCTTAGCATTTTAAATAAAGATAAACTAGTTATTTTATTTCTCTGAGATATGTCAGTTTAAAGTTTTGATTAGCCATTGGAATGTGAATAAAAAAACAACTTTAAAATTATCATAACTGCGTTTTTTTAACTTAGAGATTTCAAATTTTGTGAGTTTGTAGAAAAGTATTTAAAAAAAAAAAATTTATACTAAAAAAATTACCGATTTTTGTCACTTGAATCGTACTCTGTGTCCCATTAAGTCATAGATTTAATAAAACTCTAATGATCGTTGTTTAGATTTTTGATTTCTTACCTTGATATTTTGCTCAGATAGTTTTACATATAGGTATCATGTTTTTTTGTGAATAATACTCAGTAGGGTATCATTTACCCTTGCTGAGTTACGGCGTATAACGAGCACATGTACTTTCAAATCACATTTTCAAAGTTTTAGGTGTATTCGTTGTGTGATGCATCCCCTTTGTTTTACGAAGAAACCTGAAATGTACATATGTCGTGCTCTTACTTTTTAAAGTCTATAAATACTGTGAATGGATAGTTAAAACATGGAATGAAATCATAGTTGACGTAATTCAAAAATCCTTTAAAACATGTAGTATATCTAGAAATGTAAATGGAAAGGAAGATGATTATTTATTTACGGATCAGAGTAACAATGACGAAGCAGATGAAAAAGAAATCTAAGATATGCCTGAAAATGTAACGAAAAACAGATATGACAGTTTTTTCATTTTATCCAATAATGAAAGTTCATGAAGTGTAGTTTGATACATGTAGAAATCTAATTTTTTTATGCTCACATCTTTTTTTTATTTTTAAAGCTATCATCTTTATATCTGGCGTATAACACGCATCCATAAATTTATAGATTTTTTTGTGTTACAAGTGTGCGTTAAACGCCAGACTATACGGTATTTAATAAAACAGTATTAATTTTTTTGCAGCATCTTTTTGCCATGTAGCAAAAATTTTAAAATATTTAATTGACAAAGCAAAAATATATTAAAAATTATTTACTTAAACTCCGATTGGAAAGTATGACTGGATACATGATAATGTGTAAAAGCTGTTTTTGTTTTGTTTTTTTTAACTCAAAGAAATAATAAATAATACTTCCAAATTTCAGAATGCCAGTATTAACTGGAGTACTTTCAGATAAAGATTATTCTTTGACATTTTTATTTTGATTTTGTTCCTCAAAAATACACACTACTTTAATAAATTACTTTAAAACGTTTTTATCGGTTATTTCAGTGTTATTTTTAGTAGGATTTTAATTTTAGTAACCATTTTTATTCCACTTATAAAACAGTTCTACTTTTAAGAAAGTAATATGTATTTTGAGACAAGAAATGAGACTTTATTGGGGTGGAAATCGGAGCGTAATAAAAAAGATTCGTTATTTCGAATACATAAAAACTATTTTTGACAGGGAAAAAATACGAATTGCCGTAGTAGAGTAATATATGTCATGGTAAAAATAAATATTCAGTACGATAAATGGAGGGGAAGTGTGTAACCTTTTTCTGAAAAATCGTTTTTTTTTTTTATTTTTATAGGTAAACCTATTGAATTTGAGAATCTTTCTATTTATGTGTGTTACCACGAGAGCATGGAATCCGTTGTTTCATAAAATAACTAAGTATTTCTGGAAATAATGGACCACATCAGTTAAAATATAAATAATAATTGGCTATAATTTAACTAGTAATTTAATGTTCTCCTTATCTTTTATATAATACAGCATGTTTTCTCGTTTTTTAAAAAACCCTTTCTTGAAATAGCATAAGTGTTTTGCCAGGAGGAATAAGTACCGTAAAATCCTGCGTATAAGGCGCACTTTTAACATAAAAAATAAGATCGAAATTTACGGGTGCGCGTTATACACCGGATATAAAAATGATAGCCTTAAAAACAAAAAAGAAATGAGCATAAAAAAATTAAATCTACATGCATCGAACTATTGTTTATTTAAAAGAAATGGCATACTTTTTGAGCTTAAAAGGTTGTATATTTTGAAATATACTATTTTTCTAAAAACCTCGGGTAATACTTCGAATAAATTATTTAAAAACAAAAGAGCATTGCACACACGTACATTTCAGATTCCTTTATAAAAAGTGGGAGCGCTTTATACGGCGAATATACCTAAAAATTAAAAAAATGGAACTTGAAACTATAGGTGAGCGTTATACGCCGGATCTTACGGTAGTCTAATAATTTACATAATTATAATTTGAACAATTTAAATATAAAACTACTGCTCTCACTGTCAGATGTTGATCCTCTATCTGATTTTTATTTTTATTTTGATGTATTGTAGAAACTTAAAATTACTAATAGCGACAGTCGAGTATTTGTTGTTTTAATTTGAGAGAGAATAAAAATGGCTTTCAGTTGTGACTCATGAGTTTTAGAGAATTAATAACTACTAACTAACTAGAGAATTTATATTTATTAAGAATTTTACACTGTTTATTTTTTAAGTGATATTTTTGAGAAGTTAAAACAAGAGATTAAACAGATTGACTAGTCATAATTCTTCTAATTCGATATTCCAAACGGTACACTCACTATATTCTGTTATGTTTATTACTGTTTAACCATTCTAGCAACAAGTAATCTCTCTAGTGATGTTTCATAATATTTTTCTTTATTTTTTATCAATTAATCTATCCGTAATGGGAAATGCATTTTTCGAAGGACTTTAACTGTTTATCATCTGTTAATTAAAAAAAAAACAGGTTAATTTTAATATCCAATGGTTTATATTTCGTTTTAATGATCTATCAATGGTTTACTTATAGAATACCCAGCTATTTCACTGAATAACTAGACAAAATGCGAAATTTTTAAACCTTTAAGTGACCCTGTGTCAGTTATTTCATGAAATACCTCGTAAATTACTGAATGATAAGCTATAATGGTAACATATATGCAACCTAAAATGATGAAATCTCATTTCCCCAAAAATTACGCACAATTTATATCTCCAGTGGATAATAAAGATATTTATTCATAATAATATAATTATTATTAACGTTCCTAAGAGGAAACTATTTATCAGAGTCACACACACACATAATTATTGTAGTGCAAAACAAGGCGAAAGAAATTATTTATAGTCTAATTAATATATTTCAGTCTTCAAGTCTGAAAATAACTTTCGTTGATATTTTCATTCTTTTCAACTATGTTGCTTACTTTGACTGAGAACTCATTTTAGAGTATTTACATTCATTTTCATTTAACACACGCTAAAAAATTATACATCTTCGTATCCATTTTCACTGTCATTTTACCATTAAGGTTTATTTTAGTTTTGCAACAAATAAAAATGTGTGGTTTTTTTTTTTTTAATAAATACTTTCGAATACACAGAATTTTTTTAAATGCGTTAATTTATTGATTCTTTCAGAGATTAATTAAATTTATATTACTTTTTTCATGGTTCAGTTTATACATATTTAAACAATCATTTTAAAAAGATGTGGTCTTCAGGTATCATCCGCTCCCAAAATGTGGTCCTCGAGCCAAAAACATTACCCGTTTTTGGTTTATTGGCAATGATCCCTTGTATTCGAAGTTACATTTCCAGTAGAACAAAAATGCCTCTTAGAATCGTTAAAAAATTCTTAACAAAGAACTCATCATTTATTAGGTATTCCTTTATGGTAAAATGTTTCCAGTTAATTTCTTTTGAACGAGAATCGATTACCCGTTGCACAAAAAACATTACCTCTAAGTTAAGTTTTCAATTACTACATCGTACAGACTTCATCATCAAAAAATTAAATGTAATCTAACAATAATTCAAAAGAACATCTTTTTACCATTCGCTCAGGTTCGTTAACTTTTTTTAAGTTAATTTCAGAGAACCTCCACACAATACACATTAGTTATCATTCTCACGCACCGGAATTCCCATACATCCGGAGCGTTTTAATCGACACAAAATTTCCAGAATCGGCACGAATTTCCTGAAGCAGATAACGACAGGACCCAGGGTTCTTCTTGCAGCTTAGCCGTGAACTCCCACATTTTTCCATAAAGAAATTCAGAGCGAAAATAAAGCATGCCATAAAAGAAAAAGAAATGGAGTAAAAAATCGCTATTTAGCGATGCCTGACCCTTTCTGATTCCCATTCACGAACACCAAATGGGCTACAAAGCCCGCATCGTTGCCTTGGGGTACGATAATTATCTTCCCGGCCATTTTTACGATAAACTTGGATTAATGTGATTGATAACAACATATCCAGGGAACTTGAGTGACATCATGGATCATTTTCTTTCTGTGCTTCAATAAACACAGGAGAGGACAAATTCCTAACTCCGCAGTGGCTTTTTCGTTACCCCAGGGGATGTATACAATTGTTTGTATACATCTACATTTTTTTTTCTGGAGAAGCGGACTTTAATTTGCTCCCCAGATGCTATGCATCATTGATTAAAAGTTTGCCCTCTAATTTGAGAACCGTTATCCGTTACAAATTATCCTCTAAGTGGTATACAAAGTAACTTACTTGTCAATGAGGAAATCACTGAACCTTTAAAAAAATGTTGTCTTTTTTTTATAAGCATAAAAGCTGTTTTGTCATTTTTATTAATGTTTTTTAAATAGGAAAAGGTTTATAGTATTGATTTATATTTAATTGTAGATATGTATTTACAAATTTGATACAATGTCTACAGCTGCGAACTACAAGATCGGATATGTAGAATGTTTGAGAAAAATTTCTAGGATATTCATCAATACTTGTGGGAAATCTTACGATATTATTAAGTCATTTGAAAGTTAAGTACCTCAAAAATGGTTTTATAGGCTCATTTCTTTAGCATTGAAAAATATTTTCTCCAAATCTCAAGGAAAACAATAGACATTTCAAATCATTATATAAATGAAAATTTATACATATATTTTTTAAATGGGCTGCGGATTGGAATTTTTACCATTACCAGACCAAGTACATTCCTCGGAAGCCTGGTATAAATTTTTATTCTGGTTCCATACAGGTATGTACTAATTTTAACAATGTAATTTTGACGCCAATTTTGCTCCCCAGCTCTGACTATGCGAAATTGCCCTAGGAAATTAAATTTTGCAAAGAGCACCTAATCCAAATAGACATTCTAGGGATCTTTTCCATGCCGTATAATAATACGAAATTTAAGCTGAAGATTTTTTGCATTAGGAAAATCCACCGTCCTGGGTCTATGGTTGAACCCACAAACTTGGGTGTACAAGGCCAGAGTCTAGCCAACTACACCACCCAGCCTGCAGAATATATATTATTTGTATTTAATTATTAAAAATGAAGTATTTTAAACGTTCTATTTGAAAAGAAATTATAATTCTTTTTAATTCATACATTGTTTAATTTTTGTATGTAGCCTTGCATTAATTCTGTAATCCCCTATTATAGTAATGTTAACAGTATAAAAATCTTTTAGAACATTTTAATTAAAGGGAAAAAAAGTGGACTTGCTGACGGCTTTTTTAAAATCATAAAAAGGTTAAATGTTTTGCATATATAGTCCGACACCGATTTAACGAACCCCTATTTAACGAATTTTTCTATTTCCCCGATTAAAACAGAAGCAAAAAACCCTATTTAACGCATAATATACCTTGAAATCACGAATCATTTCAACAGCAAAAAAAAAATAATAATAATAATAATAATTAATTTGTTTGTGTTAGAAAAAAAATGTATTCTTTTTTTCAGATGACATCGTTTTTTCCGGAACAGAAAATTTGTTTGTCTTGTCAGTGTCTTTTGTAGACAGGAAAAAATGCAGAGCGTTAGTAGACTTTACTAGTGCAGATGAGTCATGAGTGCAACGTATCGTAAGAGTTTTGAATAGGACAGGAAACTCCTTTCTTATCCCATCCCACTCAACAAAGCAGGAAATATTTTAAGATTTTAACAGTTATATTACATTTGATGACAGACTGCCTATTTGTGCAATTGAAATTCAGGAAATTGTTGATTTGTCGGAGCCAGTGAATAGAGATTCTGACGCAGAAACTATTATCAAAACTATTACGTTTTCTAATATGTATCAGGATGTAAATGACGCAGTATTTCTTTCTCTGAGTAAAATCGAAAAAGAACTCTTTCGAGTCAGGAAGCAAAAATATTTTCAAACATCTATTAGTCAGTATTTTAAATTTTTTTATTTATAACTGGTGCATAATAATTCACTAAAAGTACTTTAACTGTTGAATAAAAAGTGTGTAATTTCTAACCATGGGTATTTTTCGAGTGGTTGCTTTTTATAGAATTTCCAAAAGGTAAGAGCGAAAAATTGTGTATTTTGTTTGGACCTCGATATAAAGAATAACTTCAATTTAATGAACAAATTGTTAGGTCCCGATGAACTCATTACATCGAGGTCTGACTGTGTATACATAGGAAGAGAGTTTTTTTTTATATAAATGTGATAATTTATAGTTTCTACCAGAAATGAAAAAAATATGTATTACAATATGGAACTCTTGGTACACATGTTATTTGCCGTACATAATGGCTGATTATTTTGATTACGATTTAACTAGACATCCTGAAATATGAATCATGATGTAATTAATAAGCATGATTTATCTAAATTATCATTTGATAGACTTTCAATTAAATCTTTTACGTAAAGTAATTCGTATAAATTCTCTATCAAATAAAACCGATCTTTTCTTTTCAACGTGATTTATTAGCTAAAATGTAAAGTATAATCAAATGTATATGTTACCATTAAAGTGTGAAATCCGTTATTTTATAGAATAATTAGGTATTTCATGAAATAACTAGACAAGTCAGTTAAAGAATATAAAATTATTGAATTCTACTATTTAACTAGGTATTCTATAGATTAACGATTACTTGATCGTTAAAGTATGAAATACGGCACTCGAAAATTCTTTGAACCGCTTCTAGCTGCTTTAGGAAGAATATTTCCGATTAGGAACTAGAGATGGCCGAATAAAAAACAATTGTACTCTGGATATCAATTCAGTAAATATGTGAGCGAGAATTAATTTCCTTTGAAGAAGTTCCAAATATTGACACAATACTTCCATCTGTTGCAACAGCTCAAAAGTTGCGGCACTGGACAAGGATTTACAAAATGTGCTCTTGTAAAAAAAAAATGTGTAATAAAAAAAATTATGCTTGTTTCAAAAATAATAAAAAGTGTCACCCCAGCAATCCTTGCTCTAATAAATAATGAAAAGTAAAATAAAGGTATATCATGAAATTTAAATTAATATTCCCTTACATCTTTGTATTAAAAAGTTTACACGGTGCTTTTATCAAGCAACAGTTTTCCTTCCCAGCATGTATTTTTGTTGATAATATTTAAATATTATCTATTTTTGCAACATTTTTTTTCTCCTTTCTATTTAACTAATGTTAGCAATATGAGCAATAATAAGTTATATCATCTGCTTTCCCTTATTATTTTTGAATTATTCATCCGCAAAAGAGATGAAATACATTTTTCGAGAGATTTTAGCTATTTTTTATCAATTAATTTATAAAATATCTTTGAAATTGTTTATTTTTCACTTTAACGGTCTATCCTTAGTCATTTCATAGAATGCCTAGCTATTGCATAGAATAACTAGGTAAAGTATGAAATTTTTCATCTATTATATACTTTAACTGACTTGTCTATTTATTTCATGAAATACCTAGTTATTCTATGAAGCAACTGAATGATATACTTTAACAGTAACACATATATACTTTTTCAGTTAATTTATAGAACTCATAAATTTATTTGGAAAGCAAAAATATACAGTAATTTAGAAAAAAATTTTAAAAAGTGATTGATCGATGAAAATGAAGTATTTATGCTTAACAGTAATACTGACATTTATTTTTAAAAAAGTGTCATTGGAAACGAATGACAAGATTTCTTTTTCTTTTTTTTTATTTCTTTTTCAATTAAGTTTCATTAAGTATGAAGTCTTATATGCCTGTTTTTTCACTATTCTCTCCTGCTTAGTGAAACAATACAGCAAAATATTATATAAATTTTGAAGCATAATAGAATATATCAATCTCAACTTGAAATTGATGGAAAATTTTAAAAGGAGTTTCGGAAAGGAGAAAAAACTCATTTGTCTATGGAATGTTCACTTTTAGTAATTAGATATTACGTTTAACTTTATAACAAATGTTCCTAATCAACTTTATTATAAATTGTAACTCTCTTTTAAGCAATCACAATTTAATGTTGTAAGTTAAAATAAGCACCAGCATGGTTACTGTTGACATGCTTTAAAAAAAAATTTCACTTGAAATTTGTTAAACATTTCATATATTCAGGTATTGTGTTATTTCGGATATATTAAACGGAAAGTTTTCGGACTGATCCGTACATATTATTTTCGTAATATATATGCATTAGACATAAATGAAAAGATCTACGAGAAAATAATTCGATTCAGAATTTTGTAGTCTCTTCTACTTTAACTAAAGACCTTCGTGGAATAAAATCGAAGGTTAAAGATTCTAATCTATAAAATTTAAAATATAACTCTAGTGTTATTGCACCACATTGCTAAAATATCTAGTATATTATTTATATTTCAAAATCGAGGCTTTTTTTATACATCAAAGGCTGTTTTTCTATTCTTTCCTTTCATTTTACAAAGGATGAAATCTGATCTCTTGCGATTGTAAGGAAATGAGCTTTTATCATTTGCAAGTAAAAAAATATAAATATCACATTGAAGGTAGTTCATGTTATTTTTCTTAAATATTACAGGAAAAAGTTATGTGTAATTTCATGTTACAAGAATGATTCCTCTCCTGATTTTCCCGTGAAATATTTGTTTAACATCTTAAAGATAGATGGCAGCACCACAACATATGCATATTTGTGCTTTATGTGAAGTTTAAAATTTCTAAAGACGGAATAATTTAAATGAGGAAAGATCAGTTAAACAAAATTTTTGATGCAACGAAGATCTATTTTTTTTAATGAATTTCTAAGTATTTCAGAACAAATTTTCCTCTCTTCACTTTCTTTTACCAATAATAAAATAAAACATTAAATTTTCGTTATTAGACCATTAGTTCTATCTCGTAACAAAAATATTCTTTTATAATTGTATAATTTCCCTTACGAGTAGAAACCATGATAATAACATTTGAAATTTACTTAAAATTGGTTCTACAAATTTGCTTTTTAAAAGTAAAATCGCTTTTAACAGTTTTTTTTTTCAATCTAAGTTGCCAGTCTATACTCAGTTTTTATTGATACCTTAAAACATTATCCCACTTCTATTATTTCAGATTTAAATGAACATTTTATTTTACTATAAAGAAATGTTTAATGTAATTCAAATTGTTAATTTGAGGCAGTAAAATTAATTAGCAAAGAAATAATGCTTACGTATTTCAATATTGCAGAGCATGTTTGGGGAAGACGTGCTTTTCTATGTTGCTTCTCTACACCCTTTTTAAAGTGTTAACTCAGGATAAATTATTACATAAATAATAAAAGTTTTATTGCATAAGCGTTTGAAGCGTGAATCAGAAAATTTAATCGGAGAAGTTGGAAAAATATTTTAAACACTGTACTTAAAACCAATAAATCTCAAATCATTGGAAGATATTGAAAATACTTCATTAAAAAAGTTGTTTAAAAGAAAAAAAAAAACATTAAGCCATTTTATTCGAAATATTTATACTGAAGTTTAATGTCCTTAAACAATAAATAAATGGTTAAAATCATGCTTCATATTTACAAGTATTTCTTAAAAAGTAATTTTAATGGATGAATTGATATATGCAAGGTACCAGAACATTTTTGAAGTTAGTTTGTACCAAAGACATTTTATAGAACTTTGCCTGTTGAAAAAACAATTTTTTTCAGAAAAAAAAAAATAACGATGACAAAAATTTAAAAAAAAAAGGTTTTAGAGCAATTAAATTAGATAATTTAATAATATTAACATTAATTTTGTTCTAAAAATTTTATGTGTTTTTTTAACTATATTTTAAGTTTTACAACAGTATCGCTACTTTCAAGTACACGCGCAGTTTAAAAGACTTCAGAAATTTCAATTTTAATAACCTTTCCTCATTACGCATCAAGTTAAAAAGTAGCACAATAAAAAAAATTACTCGGTTTTTAAATACAAATGCGTAAATTCTGAAAACACAAATCTATATTTTTTGTTTGATATCGTCTCTAACAGAAGACATGTGTATTTTATTGTTATATCTATATCTATAAAAAATATTAAATTATCAGCAGACATTTAAAAAATATTGAGATCATAAATGAATGTGAATTCAAATATTTATTTATTTGTGTATTTCTTTGAAAAAAGTATACAACAAGAATAAAAATATTCGTATCTTTAATGATATTCGAAGAAATTCGAAATTACCAAACGATCTCAAAAACGTGTAAAATAAAAAATAAAAAAATTCGAAGTTATAATAAGTCGAAATAAACATAGTACTTTGTTTAAAAATTTAAAAAACAAATATAGCACATAATCTCGGACCCATCAATATATCCAAAAATAAAATCTGAGAAAACATATTCTGATTATATATATCAACACTCAATAAAACGTTTTTTCGTACCCGCGAAAGAAAAAACTCCATCAAGCTTACCTGTCTTACTCAATCCAATAACGAGTTGCAACGATAACAGTGGAATCAAAAAACGCGGGAATTCCAAAAGAAGCGTTCTTCTCAAAATTGATGCAACAAATAGTTTTCGGAGGCCAAGGTCAGGCATCTTTATAGTCTCAGTCACGCCTGCCTACCTACAGAGCATCCCTCACCCACGCTTCCTACCTGTCTTCGAGACGGTGAGTAATGCTGGCTACATTTGGCTACTTATCGAACCGGCGTGGAAGAATTTCGAATTGTAAGAGAAAGAATCGTTTGCACTTTATATTCTTCCATAATTCGTGGAAGAAAACGATTTGATTAATGGAAGTAAAATTATACACATACATAAAAATCAAAATATAATTCTTCATTATTTTTTTTAGTTTAGTTAATTAAAAAATATATACATTTAAATAATTAACAGCTTTAATTGTAGATTTTCCGCACATAAAAAGAAAGTAAGTGGTAAATAATTTAGCAAAAAAATACTATAAGCATGGGTTTTTTCCCATTTTATTTTTGTGTAACAATAAGAGAGAAAAATATTTGCTGCTTATTCGTACCTAAGAATTAAATTTCATCTTCACTTTCATCTTCATTTATTTTTCAAAAAATAATTATTGACTTATGAATATTTCTTCCGCATTTAAACCACTGAATATCAGTCATGTCTTACTGTATGTAATACTTTTTTGAATGTTAATTTGTATGATATTACAGGAAAGTTGTTTTGTTTAAATTCCTCATGCCCAATTTATTTATTTAGTGCATTTAATTAATTGAAAAAGTGATAGGAATAGGTGCTAATTCTTACTTCGAGTAAAATTAAAATTATTTCGAAAAAAAAAAATGTTATAACTTTTCCAATGATTATTCTTTGTATTTATTGCAAAAATGTATTCACTGAAATAAGATACAAAATTGTTTTTTAATTATATTAAAGTACTTAAAAGTTTGTCATTTTGTATATTTGTTTTTTGTCCATAAAAGTGTATATAAATATAATATTGAGGAACATTACACTATGTCTAAAGGAAAATAAGTTCTTCAGTAATAAGTAAGGTATGATGGAAATTCTCAAATTTATAAATATATTAATTGCATATTCAGATGTTATTATACGAAAAAGCATTTCATGAATCTTAAGGGAACTACGAAACACAAATACAACAGTTAACGATGAATTCAAACAAAGCGAGGTACATAACAATTTCATCGGGTTTTTTTTTTTTTTTCACATAATGTAATACATTTTAATCACGTTCACATGTTCTCTGCTTTCATTTTCTTAAAATATAATCGTTTTCAAAACTGATTAAGGTATCCGACTACTTGCAACAACTTTTTTTAAAAAAAAAATGGAGGCATAGAGATTTTTTGTGATTTTTAGATTTATTTAGTGTATTTTAAGACAAAAAGGCAAAAATTAAGAAGAGAAAAATAAATTATTTCTACAAAAATGGGTACAAATTGACAAACAATTACATAAACGGGGCCAGCTCTATACAAATAGAAAATGAGCAAATTCTCAATTTTGATGTATTACTTTGCTATTCCTATTTGAAATGACCTTCAGGATAAGAGAGATATTTTAATTTTTACAAAAACTAGAGCACTTTATCTTAGTTATTATATGAAAGTGCTTAAAAAAATAGTGATTATCTTCCCATAAAGGACTGCCAATTTTGTAATAAAACAGTGATTGATAAATATGAAGGTTAAAAGACTTCTATTGTTACACAGAATATCACAAAAAGTGTCAGCAAATTATTTTAAAAACTTTTTGAGCAATCGCTGTCCCCGTTTGAGTTTTTCAAAAAAAAACACACATTTTAAAGTTTGACATCTTTTATGTAAAATTATGGCACCTGCTTTTACTAAAACACTTGTAGTTTTTGTTCTATTGAATAAAAAAAATTATTTGGTATTTTTATAAAGCTAATAAAATGGCCTATAAAATGAAATCGTAAAAAAATTGTCAATTTTTTTAAAAAAATCATGATTTTAGGATAGTCGGATACCTTAACATGCCGTGTACATTTTTCTCATTTCATTTTTCTTAATATAGTAATTAAAAACGAATTTTAAGCATTTGTTTTAGTAAAGATTATTTAAAAATACTCATTTGATCGGGGAAAAATTCCAGTTCTTACAAGCTGATTAACTGAAAATGTAGTACAAATAAAAAAATATAAAAATTAGGTAGACAAAAGTTTTAAAATTTGGACAAACTTTGGACAAAAGTTCCAACTTTCAAATGTTTAAAAAGTTACAATGGAAATTAATAAAATTTGTTCGATTCAAAATTTGAAAAAAAAAGTTAACGATTAATCACTCTAAAAATTATTAATTTATTTTTCAATTTATCATTTAAAATTATCAAATTAATTATTTTTTATTTTAAATTATGACAATTATCACATATGTCTAACGTTCATAATTTTTTTTTAACTATCAAAAGATAATCAAATATGAGATACAGTAAAATAAAAGGTCAGTAAAGTACTCAAATTTTTTTTAAAAATAGACTCACCATCATACAAATATGCTATCAAAAAGAAAAAAAAAGCAAATTGTAGGTGATTTTAATAACACAAAAAATACCGAGATGTAAAACATGTTTCAGTTATCATTTAGGACTGACACCTTTCTACTATTGTTAGTTAAACACACCACACAAATGCTGTTCCTTACATTTACAAAGAAATGAAAAGAGGTGAATAACATTTGCCCAAAGAAAGATATTTAAGTGGTTTATTTACGGAAGTTTATAAACTTAATAAGATCTCAACAGATAAACCTGCATTTTTCATACAGGTACTACGTTTCTCTTGCGTTCATTTCATTTTTTTTATGTTCAATATTGTAAATGCAACCACTGAACTTCATGACAAATAATAATTTAACTTTTTAACGTAATTATTATTTAATAATTTA
>BMAV01010890.1:879440-892642 GCA_019973955.1 Trichonephila inaurata madagascariensis
TAATGTAGATATTCAATACAGATTGAATAAAATTTCCACTACTTTATTCCACTTATATTTATCGATTTTTATGGTACAATTCTGAGTCCTTTTCTGAGATGTAAAGTTAACTAATGAAGGCAATCACATTTTAAAAAGGTGTGTCCCTACCGGTATCTTCCACTCTCACAATGTGGAGTTCCACAGCTAAGACAATTGCCCACCCCTGATTTAATTACATCAAAGCTATTAAATTTGTTGAGAATCATAATAAAGTTAAAAGTACTTCCGTTCTTCCTGTTTGAATTAACTCAAATTATACAGTACATTTTCTAACTCATCATTTAAGTTTTGAAATATATTTTATTGAAATAAATTAAAAGAACTGAAATGTAAAAGAGCACATAGTCAAAACATTTATCTTATCCAATATTTGAGAAAACTTTTTTTTTTGTGCTATTCTGGGATGTGAGATACCATTCCAGGAATCCAACCTTGAGCATGCTGGCATGGAAGACCGTATGGGTACCCATTCAACCAAAGAAAATGCTTTAAATAGTTGCAATCGAAAGACCAGAGACGGCCTAAGAGTTCAATAGGGATTATCCTTGCTCTTAGAGCTAAGAGCCACGAAAATTGTTCAGGAAATGAGGTAAAAAGTCAGTACAATTTTTTCACAAGTCAGCGTATTTGCATAAGAAATAATTCCATCTATAATTGTTTTTCTTGAGGTATAATAATTTCCATAAACCTATTGAGCGGGATTGTGAAACGTTTTTCTCTAACAGGATTTAAATAAATACATCGGATACGATCGGAGGATCGGAGACTGTAAAATCACTAAATCTTTAATTCTATTATAAAGTCTCTATTGAGGTAAACTTCATTCAGTTGCAAGTATCTTTATAAATTAGGATTGTGAAAGGTATAAAGAACAAATATTTGCAGTGGTAGTTATAGGATCTCTTATACAAATTTATAGTTACATTATCATTTTCTCTCTTTCTCTCTCCATTTAAGAAATGTAGAACACTATCGTTATCGTTTCTTATATTAAAACTACAGGTCTCCAAGTAGTTGCTTGGATGATGTTAAATGTAGCACATTACGAACTGTATTATAATAAATTCTTGTATAAGAATTGCAATATAAATAATAAAAGCATTTTATATATGATAAGTAAATCTCCAACAAACGTCTCATATTTATCTTTTTACTTGAATTTATTTTAATCCAGTGGCGTTATATATCCAGGCGTTATTATAATCCAGTGGCGTACACCCCGCAAAACCCGCATTGCGAGAGCCAGGATTTTAGGGGGCCCAAAATCTGACTTTGAAAGGAGCAGGGGTGGGCCTATTTTCTGTTACTCCCATGTTAAAATTCCTTTATAATCTGATTTGATTTTTTTCTTCACAAAAGCAATTAAAATACACTGTTCAAAAAATTACAGGAGCACACGGATTTAACGAAATTACGTAAATATTTCTTCTGATAGCTAATGTACAACAAAAATCTACAGTCTAAAATGTAGGAGAAAAAGAAGAAGAAAAATTTCGTATACAAATGAACGTTTATGATGTCAAAAACCAGAAAAAGGATTCAAGTGCAGAAATCGTGATTTGGTAAAAGCTATTGTTTTTCGTTGTCTCAGTGGTGAAATTCAACCTTTCGGTTGCTGTTTTGAGAAAAGACGACTGGAAAATGTCCCAACAACGTCATATACCGGAATTCATGGCTTGGGGTATTATCGGGAGGCTGCGATCCGGGAAAACACAAATAATTGAAGTAGACACTGTTGAAGTTGCAAGAAGTGTCATTGTAAGACTGTGGAATCAATTCCAAGAAACAGGGCATGTTCAGTGTCGACCAGTATAAGGTCATCCACATGATGACATAGCAAATAATGACCGATATGTAGCAAATAATGACTTGCTAAGAGCCCTTCGTGACAGAACAGCCAATGAGACCCAAATTCAAAGACAGTTTCTTTTGGCATCAAGACGAAATGTCTCAAGCTAAGCAATCCAAAATAGGCTTCGTGCAGGTGGTCTTTATGCACGTAGGTCTACGGTATGTACTTTATTGACAGCAATACACCGTGTGGTCCGAAGAAAGTGGGCTGCTGAACATTGGCATTGGATGCAAAGTGATTGAAGTCAAGTGCCGTTTATGGACGAGTCTCGATTCAGTTTAGTGTGATACCAGACTTGTTTTGGTATGGCGAAAACGCGGCACTCAAAATAACCCTATATTCGTTCAGGGAAGATCACATTACAGACGAGGTGGTTTAATAGTATAGGCTGGAATCAGCATAGATGGACGCGCTGACCAGCATATTATTAGGAAGGGCAATTTTATGGCTCAAAAATATGCAGACGAGATCTTGAGACACCATGCCAGACTTCATATAGATTGTCTTGTGGAGAACTTTCTTGAAGCTGAAACAATGCAACACATGGTGTGGCCAGCATGCTTTTTTTATCTTAATACAATCCAGCATATTTGGACACACTCGGACGATACATTGCTGCAAGACTAAAGTCTCCTGTTATTGTCCAAGACTTGGAGATCGCACTTCGTCAAGAGTGGAAGAGCATTCCCCAAAGTCCCATCACATCCATGCTAAAATAGTGTGCAGCATTCGTAGCAGTTCGGCGGTCCTACACACCATCTAATTATTTCTATCTAATGATTACTAAACATCTAGAATGATTTCCAAGCAATCAGTCTCTTTGCCAGTTACATGTAACCAAATTACTGCCCTTTAGCATCATTTCCTGGTCATTATACCATTCCAAAGAATTAAAGTTCACATACAATTGTTTTTGCTTTTTGCCTCTTTTTTTTCTGTATTGCCTTTTGTTACACCTGTATTCTCCATTTTATGCCCATGCATGGCTATCGTGCGATGGTTTCTTCACTTTTTTTTGCTTGCACCTCCCCCCTCACCTCTTTTTTTTCTTTTCTTTTTTGAGCAGTGTACTTAAAACATTTCCTATTGAGAACTTTTCTTGATGCCTTTTGCTGCCCCACATTAAACTCCACTAGGCATAGCCAATAAGCCTCATAATTCTGGAACAAGTCAAGTGACAAGATTGATGCTTGAACTGGAAACCCATTCATCACATCCAAGTCACGCGTCAATACATAAAGAACAATGTTTACATAGTAATAATCATTTCAGCATCACTTGGAGTCAGTTTGAAGTATTTACAGTTCACAGATTGCAATTGGGGTACAAAAATTATAGAAAGATATAAATTTCATTCAGTTGTCATGAAAAAAAATTACTCATTTCTTCCACTAACACAATCAAAATTTTTTTCTTTTCCATCGAAAAAATATCGAATAAATGCCATCATCAGGACAACATCATGTCAATGGAAGTACTTAATCTTCCTTTTTTAGCAATATCTATAAAATGAACTCTTCAATAATTTTTTTCTCATGAAGTTTTAGTTTTGATACACAACCATATATATGTATGCGACGAAGTATTTTAAATTTATTTTGGATAAATTCAGTTAACTATACTCTTCCTAAATTATTTATATAACATTTATATATCGGTTCCTATCTCAGTAGCTTTATTTAAAATCTTCTATTCGTTTATACACTTTTACGCTTTTGTTTTGCGAAACATTTTTGCTTTTAACTAAGGTTGAAATACTCGATGTCGTGAACTTCACTGATAAAGCTCAACTAAAAGGTCAGAAAAGGAAAACATTTCTTACGAAGGCGTGGCTTTGTTAATGAACTCTGACAGCTAATACACCAATCATAATTTTATTAAAAAAGCTTACAGAAAAATTTACTCCCTTTGAATTCAAACCACTTATCTCTCAGCATTGTACAACAATCTCAAATAGTGTAGCTTTTTCAAAATTTTCTCACACATTTACGATAAAATAACTTTCGAAAATAAAAACAATTTTGATTATTACTACAAAAATAAAACGACGCTCGCTTTGAAAAAAATTTCCATCTCAAGAATCAGCATGATACGTGTGTTTTTTATGAAAAGTCGGAAGGAAATCATGGTTAGAGGGGCACAATTATGGGTTAAAACATTGGAAACGAAGCCGGATCCTATCCGTGGGTGGTGTTTGCCAATTCTGTTGATCAAGACATCTTAACCTTAGAGTCTCGACTCAAATGTAGGTTATTTGGAATATTTACTTAATCACAAAATATAATTCTAAGGTATCCTTTAATATAGGAACTTAATAAGAAAATTTAATATTTAATTCCAGTGTTTGAATACAAACATTAGTTAATTTAAATTTAAACATCTCATATTAAGATTGTGGGAACATTAAATAACACTCTACCTTTATAACGTATGAAAATCGTTTTTGAAACATAAAAGAGTATACAATTAGTTATTTCGTTGCAGTATTTTACCAATGTTTAAAATTTTGAACATTTTAGGGATAAAATTAACAAAAGAATATTATCATTAATAAATATATCTTTGTGAACGCATTTATATATGACTGGTATAATAACGCATTTTTGGAGAAGCAAGACTTTTATTTAAAAATAAAATTGCGAAACCCTTTTAACAGCAGTTTTTAAAACGGGCTTAAATAATATTTAACATCATTATTTAATGAGTTGGCAATTTTCTTAAAAGCTAAATACAAAGTCTTATTATGTTTAAAATAAAATAAAGAATAATTTGATATCTGTACGGTACGGATTTTTCTGCCAAATAGTTGTAAAATTTCGCCAAGTTGCGGCATTACATTACAGTATGATAACATTAATTAGACTGGCCACCAAAGATCTATTTGGCACATCTAAATTTGAAGGAAAGATTAAAAGCTCTTCAGTTTTTTGAAAAACGCGATAACGAAAATTTAGTAGATGTAGAAGTCCCATAAGGTATAAAGGCCCAACCAAGATAACAAGTACATTAGGTACAGTTTGAAATAATAAATAATGATTTTTAACAATTTAGTACTTACGTATTACTCCATTGAGACCAAATTCGTCACCTCAAAAGACGTAGCCAATAGTGGAAAACCGTTCCCGCACATATACAAACCAATAATAATAAAGACAGTATTTGGTGACAGTATTTGAATTGGCAACGTCTTTTGATTTGGCGAAATGAGAGTCGATGGTATATAATACGCAAGTATTAACTTTTTTAATGATGTTTAACTTATTTTTTGTGCCGGGTAGTGAAATTAAATTTACTATCCTTTTCTGAGTTGCATGCCAAAAATATTTAAAAAATATTACTGTTTTTTATTTTCAAACAAGCATTTCAAAAAATATTAGCTACAAAGAGCATCAAGCAACTATTTCACCGTAATAATAATAATAATCTTTTATAAAGGTATAATCTCAAATTATATATAGAGAGAAACACAGTACTCTACATGGGAATAGTTCTAAATATTTAAATACAGATCTTTAAAATCATAAAATGGATTGTATGATCATTTTCCCCTCAAAAATTTGTTAGTTCCAACGACTCACTCAACTGTCCATGACTTTTTAAGTCGAAATATTGTGATCCTATTATTAACAAACTTAGTGGAGCTGAACATTCAGGGATTATAACTTAATTTCCTTACAGAAGACGTTTTAACAGATTCTGTGAGAATTTTCTGTCATTTGGTCGAGAGTTTGGCAAATATTTTGCATGCAAATCCGAAATGTAAATGATTTCACACCATAGATGAGTACCCACTTTTCGGATTATTTTCTTGGGATCGGGTCAGATCATTTTTTAAGACAATACTAGCAGTTCAGATTTTTTAAGTAGACATTTTGTTCAATCACCATTGAGGAATAAGCCAGATCTTCCTTCTGGGCTTGCAGTCTTTTCTCTTTTGTTTTTTTACGTCATTTAACATGAAATTTTAAGCTATTCTATCGATTTTATTTCCTTTAAACCTAAATTTAGAAGCTTTTGTGCTGATGCGAATTCTCTAAAACACGAACTCTTTTATGTACGTGAAACTTTCCTGTCTATAGCGTGGATATGGATTGTGGGATGTCATCTCAGGTGTCTAAACTGTTGCCTAACCTGATTAAAATATCTTGATTAAAACATTTTGTAAACTAAACTCAACGGCGCAACAACCCATGAAAACCAAGGTCTACCGTGCCTATCTCATTCTACGTGTCCTTGGCCGTTGAGGTGCATGAACAGATATTCCAGTCAGATAGTCAGTCTGACGCAAAACCTCCAGTGTTTAGTTCCTAAGCAAGCCTGGTACTAATTTATCGACCCACTGAAGGGATGAAAGTCTGAGTCGACCTTGCCCAGCCTGGGTTTCGAACCTTGGACCTATGGCGTGGAAGAGCGAAACGCTACCACTCAGCTTCTGAGCTTCAAAAGATCTTGTGTCTGATAGAAATGGGATACGGTCATAACGGTCACATGACAAATACAATCACGTGTTCTCCGTCGAATTCAAAACTGACATTAGACTTGCTGTTCTATTTATGAAATTTTGAATTTTGACTTTTAAATGAAGTGCACTTTTTTTTACCCATGAGTATCGTTATTGTTGAGAAATGTGGGCTTTTTAAAAGAAAATTTTTCTAAAAAGCATAAGTTGGTAACAACGAAGCACACATGAACGATTTGGTTTGAAACATATGATTGCATTTATTAAGATGTCACATAAATTCATGAATTGATTGTCTGAAAACACGGGATTGCAGTTATCGTGTGATTAAAATGACGTCATATTAATTCAGGCTATTGGGAAATGTTCAACAAAAAAAATAAAATCCCTTTCTAAGAAGTCGAAAGAAAACATGTAAGCATAGATTAAGTAGAGACCACAAGTAGGAAATATAAAAACTCATTCGTTAAAACTCTGACATCTAATTTGAATTTATAGAGTAAGACTTGATTTAATAACATTTGTAAGACTTGGATCTTGTTTTTTTCTTAGTTATACTGGATGTTGCCAAATTCAAGCGACAAATTCCGAGGGGTGAAAGTTGGCAGCATGCGGATGACAAATAACCAATAAACACGGAGTCACAAATCACGTTTAGCTAGGGGAAATTGCGATGATAGAAGCCGCGTCAGGAGGGAAGTGGCCAAACAAATGCGGGATTTTGAGCACGTATGCGAATTTCCCACTCGCCTGGGAAGAATAAAAACGGCGAGCAAGTTGTCATAAGTGGGTGTTGCATAAAGCGCGGGGATTAAATTACATTTGGATAACAATATCGGATTACACGAAAGGGGAATTTGCGGATATGCACCTCATGTATAGCTGACCGGATTGCAATGGACGCCTAAAGCAGAAAATGTACCAGAACCACTTTCCAAGGAGACGATATTCGCACCATACTATCTTTAGGAGCATGGATCGATGGCTCTGACGGACCGAATCATTTCGGATAACGAGGTCTAATGCTGGGCAAGAACACAGAGTGAGCACACCTAAACTGGAAGACCTGGTACTGTAACGGTTTGCTGAATCGCCGACGATCAGTACACGATCGGTCGTTGCAGAACTGGGTATTCGTCACGAAACGGTGAGGAAGTTACTGCGTTCGAAGATGGTGTAACCTTTCCACGTACAGAAGGTCAAACTCCTTGCCGATGGCGACTACCACGTTCATACGCTGGATGCTGGATCCACGGTTCTCTGCGACAGTTCTATTCACAGATGAATGTTGGTCGATGTCGGCTGTGTTACGACCGACGTTGCTGAAAATTCGAACAATTCCATTGACAATGATTTGTCGTTGCATTTCTGTCATCGATCTGTAATCCACTATTCGTATTGTAAACAGGATTTACGTCTAAAGAATGTATTTCTTACCTCTTATTTCCCCTTTTCATTCCCCTCAACATCACACCCTTCATAAATGCTTTTATGAATTACTCCAGATAAACGTGGTGGCCGCGGTAGCCGAGTGGTATGGGTATCGGACCGTGGCTTGCCTTGTCACGAGTTCGAGCCCAGTACCACTAAAGACCCGCCGTGTAGGGCAGCGATGCACGTTAAATCTGTCGAGAGCTGAAACGTCCTCCCGTTGGTGTGGTGTGGTAGTTAGGAGAGGGGGTGCCAGCTCAGGTGTCGTCCACGTCACTTGACCATGGTTCAAAATGACGTGGTCCGTCGCCAAAAGCCCTCGTGTTGCTGAACAGTGCGACGTTAATATTCAATCAATCAACCAGATAAACGTGATTTGTGACTCCATGTTATATGCTGATTTGACGTCCCCATGCTGCCTACTATCCCCCCTCTCAATTTATTGGGTGAATTCGGCAACACTCTGTATATATTTATTTTCTATATTTCGCTCAAAATAAGTCTTACTTTTAATATTCTCAAACTGAGAGTTGGGAAACCGCCTTATAAAAGGATAGTATTTAAAGATATTGGATAATTACAACCGGCCCAAACTTGATATGATTTAAAATAAACTGTTTACATTAGTAATAAAGTCTTACTCTGTAATTTTTTGCATATTAAAAATTGTACTCGTATTAAATCAAAACTATTAAGGTCTCACAAAACACTTAAATTGCAAATTTTTCAATTTTTTGAAAAAATATATATATATTAAAGCCTTGATATTTCTGAGTATTTTGATACCAAAATTGTGGTTGTGATACTGTAAAAACTTCCAAAATTATTGAAAAAAAAACTATTGAAACTTAAACAAAAATCCTATCTCTTTCTTATCTTTAACTTCCTTTTTCTCGATACAAAGAAAATGTTAGCTTCCGCGCAGGATTTTTCAGAAACTATTTATGATATTAGTTTGAAATTTCATGCACGTATTCAAAATAAGGCTCTTAATAACTTATACCTCAATTTTCAAAAGAAAAAATTTAATAGAATTTTTTTATTTGAATTTTAATTTATTTTTTTCTTAAAATTTTTAAATTTTCGTTATAATTGTATTTAAAAAATATTTTTTTTTCTCTAAATTTCTTAAAAGTTAGTATAACTTCAAAAGTGAACATTTTTATACCAAGTAAAACTAATTTTGTAAATTTTTATCAATTTTGTACTTCACAATCCTGCGCGGTGTAAAATACTTATTTTCACTTTTTTGAAAAGTTGTCCAATTTATATTTCTTTATATCTTTTTAAATTTTTTCTTAAATTCTCTGAAAATTTGAGAAGTAATATAAACATAGATGATTATCATGTAGTAAAAAATTCAAACTATTGTTTTGTCTTATTGTTAAGTTACATTGGTTTGAAGAAGGATGTTTTTTTAGCATACTGATATCGGTTAAGGGTCCTGTGACCCCTTAAAGTTACTAATTTCCTGAACTTTAATTGAAAATTATCAATATCATTATTAATAATTTTAATGCAGTAATACAATTTTTAGAGCACAGTATTTATTTTTTTAACCATTTCTTTCAAAGACGCAAATTATTATTTAGTAGACAGGAATTAAAATTTTTATACTACTAGTCTCGGTTTAAAATCTCTTTTTAAAAGCCGCAAGAAAAAAAAATACCATTTTTCAAACAATATTATAACACGGAACAAATATTCACTAAATAATATTGACATACAGTTAAAAAAATCACTGGGAAATGTTAAGTATCGTACTAGTATCATACAATTAACAATAAAAAAATTTAAAATTAAAAAAAATTGAAATTAATTTTTGCTAAAAAAGTTACACTAAAAGTTATTCTAAAAAAAAAAAAAAGTAGAAAAAAAGAAAAGAAACCTGCTTTCGAAATTCCCAAAGAAAACATTTAAAGATACATATCATAAGAAATTCTAGGCATTTCTAAATTAAATAATATAAAATAAGAATAAAATTAAAAAATCAAATTAAATTATAATTTAATCTCTTAAATTCTAATTTGTATCGGATACATACAGAACAACAAATTACAAAAAGAGAAATTCAAAAAGTTTTCCGTAATTATCGAAATTTTTTTCATGCTATTCAATTGAAAATTTATTTTACATAATGATAAACAGAAAACATCTTATAATTTAATAACAACTTCATACTAATTGCTATTCTGTTGTTTAACGCTTCATTAATTAAGGGAGGTTTGTTTATCCGTTCCTCAAGGTATTTAGCGTGTATTGTTTTCGTTTGTTTTGTTTCTTTCAATAAATACATCCATTTCTCGGCTGTATATTTATAATATATAATTAGTATGTAATATGTAATTATATTCCCTTAAGTGATCCTAATGCGTGTTTACTAAACAAATATTTAATGAAGAAATTTATTTTATTAATATTGTGTGTCCAAAAGAAAATGAGTGATTTTAAAGTTTATTTTTTTCCTCCTCTAAATTCGAATTAATTTTTTTTAAAACTCTTCCTCTTATTTAGTTTACAAGATTAATATTAATGCGAAACAAAGGTAAAGGTATCTAACTGCAATATTTTCTGTTAGGAATAGGTTGAATGAGTCAAAAATTCAAAACCTCCAACGGCATATATTTTTTAAAAAAAGGGTGATTTTAACTGTAGTTGATATGATATTACAATAAATTTCATGTAAATAAAAGAGAAATATTTTTCTTAAAATTATTTTTCTATCTATTTTTTAACTAGTGACAGCTTATTTTCTACAAAAATTCTTTGAAACAAAAACAGTTTTCCCTCTTAGAATCCTTTCTTTTTTCAACACGCTTTTATAAGATTCACTTGTATGTAATGGAATCTTTGGACTCAATTTTCACCCATTTTAAAAGGTCAGATTAATTCAAAATTTTGCACACTTGTCAAGGACCGATGACAATACAATAATTTCATAATTTTGTTCCATTGTCCTGATCAGGACCTCAAAAATAAGGATTTCGAGATTTGGCGACTAATTCCATACTCCATTTCCAAATTTCGCGACTAATTCCAGTATGGCGACTAAAAGATCCTACCATTTAAAAAGGTGCAACCCTAAAAATGAAAACGCTTGTTATTAATACAAATAAAACAAACAAAAAAGTGTTCTTCATTTGAGAAAGGAGAGGGTAGATGTGTTAGCATTTTTTACCATAATATAAGTCTAGTTTTTCTGAAAATAGAAATAAAAAAAAAAGGCTAGCGCATGTGAAAAAAAAATTATGTTCTAACTGCTAAATATTTTTTATTTTTATAAAGCAATACGTTTAGAAGTGATAATAAGAACTAACATTATAGCAGTACGTTTAAAAGGGGATAAATTTATGTTCTAACTGCTAAATATATATTTTTTTATTTTGATAAAGCAATACGTTTAGAAGTGATGATACGAATGAACATTATAGCAATACGTTTAGAAGGTGATAATACGAATGAAATTTAATATTTCTTCTTACATACTTTTATTAGTTAGATAAATTCAACAAAGAATAAATGATAGTTTTAAAAACTAAAAAAACAGGCTTTTTTGCAGATCGAACTAAAAAATGAGAAATAAATTATAGTTTAAAAAAACTAAAAAGCACGCTTTTATAGTGAATCGAACTAAAAAGTAAAAAAAAATAATTCTTAACATAAGAATACAATGATTAAAGAGAAAATCAGTGTGATTGGGGTAAAAGCGTGGGGTGTGTGCTTTGTACTACATTTTTACACTAACTCAGTATTTCGAAATAGAAATAGTAAGAAATTATAACAATTAATATATAGCACCCCACGCTTTTACCCCAGTGACATTAATTTTCTCGCTAATTATTTTATTCTTATATTATAAAATATATTTTTTTTTTTTACTTTTTAGTTCAATTCACTATAAAAGCGTGTTTTTTAGTTTTTTTACACTATATTTTATTTGTTTCGTTTTTAGCTTTTATTTTACCATTCAATTGATAAAAAAAAAAACAACTGTAGATTTGTGTGATATTGAGATATATGTTAAATTTTATCACATTTGGTTAGGTTATGAGCACTTAACGAACAAATAATTAAATAAATTTACTGAACAAACTTAAATAAGCAAAAATCAATTCTTAAAGAATTTCATTAAAATCTTTCGAAATATATCGAACATAAAATGAAAGGCATTGTCTATACTCCTTGTCAAACAAAAAAAGGAAGTTTACATATAGTTTCAAGCAATGGCGTAGCTAGTCCTGAGTGGGCCCTGTAACAAAATTCTTTGGTGGTCCTTTTTTGGAAAATAAATAAAAAGGATCACATTAATAAAATTTATCTTAAAATATCAGCATAATCCCATGTTGGGGCCATTTTAAATTAAGGGCCCACTATCTTTAATACGGAGGATACGGTGGTAGCTATGCTTCTTGTTTCAAGTTTATTTTTGATTTTTTAAGATGGACTTCGTTATTTTGAGCCACTGTCAAGTGACGAGGACGACACCAAAACTGGCAACCCCTTTCCAAACTACCATACCACGCCAACCTAAAGACTTTGAGCCAATGCATGTATAGCATCCACGAACCCCTCATTCAGGTTTTCAGTGGCACAAAGGTTTGAACTCATGATACGCCCGCCACGAGTTCTTGACCATACCTACTAGTAATCCGAACGCATAATGCTGCTCATAAATAATTTAAGATAAACACAACATTACAATGCCAAGGTTCAAAAATAAAAAGAGCCTAATTTTATGCTACTATTTTTCTTAAAAATAGTAAATTAATATTCAACTATAATCGCTTAAATAACTCGTTTATTAAATTTCAATACCAAAGCCTCATTATTCGCATGAGGAACTGGACTGATGTCAAACGGTCCCGATTTAATAAGGAATCCATGATTTCTTAAAAAATATATTTGCTTTTTAATTTGATTGTAAAATAGTGTTTTAAGTATATTTAAACGCGCCTGTAATCTCACAAACGTTTAGATATAGCCTTAGTCGAAAAAGTTAACTTTAAATATTTACAATTCGTTAAAGTTGCAGATACAATACATTAAAATACAAAACCTAATATATTTTCAGAACTTTTTTCATGCATATTTAATAACACTTCGAACATAACTACTTCGAAACCGGATTTGGGAATAAAAAGTTTCTTCTACGAGGCTTATTTCCAAACCCCTCCGACAACCAGATCAAAATAAAACAGAAAAAGACTCTTGCATATCCTAAAACACTATTATTTCCTCAACGAAGTGAAACTATTCCTAGCAACACATCAAACAACTCTTCTGAACATGATAATGATCTAACCTTATGCATAAACACAGTGTTTTTCTTTCATTCGAAAGCGTGTCCCATTTTCTTGAAGTGGATATATCTAGTTAACCCATTTTTGCCACCAACGTCCCCCGTCCAGAAATATAGGT
>BMAV01010891.1:0-17073 GCA_019973955.1 Trichonephila inaurata madagascariensis
TTCTATTGAAAATTCTTTAATACTAACATATTATGGTTTACATTTGTATTGTGTTAGTTTAGTTCCTTTTTCGTATATTTCTTTAAATTTTTGATTATGTTGCTTTATTTATTTCGATTAACACCGTTGTTTTTCAACCCGCATGTTTGCCGTGTGCGGCGTCCCGTAAGGGGGAAAATGGTGTTCTGGGGATCCTTTGCGTTCCCTTTGCCCACGCTTCTCCAGTATGGAGGAGGTTAGTGGCCTAGGGATACCTCTGCGTTCCCTTTGGCCCACGCTTCACTGTAGACGGGTGGCAGGAGTGAGCCCGCTCCTGTCAATCGGCTGGTAGTACCTCTCTTCGGTATCCCCGAAGAGACACTGCTGTAGGGTTAGTGCTGCAGATAAGGGGTGTCGGGTTTACCCGTTGGATCCTCACCCTGGACTGTATCACTATCTTCTGGGTGTACTCTGGGTAAGCGCCGTGCCTGGTTTTTGGCCAGATGACCGGCACACTGCCTCCCTTGTTGGACTCCGTGGTGGGTGGAGGCACGCCAGGATGAAGTGGTATACGCGTTATTATGGATCCAAAGCTGCTGTGCCCGGGTAAAGGCCTCGTATTACCCAACCTAAGTATTGACAAAATTGCGACTAATGCAAGATTTTTATTACTTTCCTTACCGAATAATGACATGTCTTCTAAATCACCTTTTGCTATACAGAAAGCACTCATTGGAATAGGTGGTGAACCTAAATCAGTCAAAAGATTAAGATCAGGGGATCTACTAATAGAAACACTCTCTGCTATACAAACTAAGTCTTTTCTTCTCGCAAAAACCTTTCTTAATTCACCTTTAATAATAAGTCCGCATAAAACTCTGAACTCGTGTCGTGGAGTCATTTCTGAACCTGACCTGTTGACCACTCCTGAACCGGAAATCCTTGATGGATTTTCTGAACAGGGTGTAATTCAGGTCAGAAGAATAACAATTAAAAAAGATGCATCAATAATTCCGACCAAACATATAATTTTAACTTTCAATAGCCCCAAACTTCCATCCACAATTAAAGCCGGCTACCTTAACTGTAAAATTCGCCCGTACATTCCGAACCCTCTGCGCTGTTTCAAGTGCCAGAGGTTCGGACACTCACAAACCTCCCAAGGCTGCGGTCATTCTACTTCTGCTCTAGATGCGCATCTGTTGGACATGCTTCCACAGATTGCATTCTAGAGCTAAAATGTATTAACTGCTCTCAGAACCATTCCGCCGATTCAAAAATCTGCCCTAAATGGAAAATAGAGAAACAAATACAGGAAATTAAAACAAGTAAAAATATTTCTTACCCAGAAGCACGCAAATTAATAGTGCCTCAACTATCCCAAACATATGCTCAAGTTACAAAACCTACCGCAACTACAATACCACATGTACACAACCGATCCAAATATTACAAAACATAATCTGCTCCACCTTTAGTATGTCTGAAAACCCGTATCTTCTGCAAATACTATACCAAGTACCTCGGCTTCATTATCTACAGTTTCTAATGTCACCTTCTATCCACCTGCTAAGCACATCTACTCTCCTTCCACATTCGCAATACTACTCTCAACAACTCAAAGCGAGTCTTTGTTACCAATACCCATTACTAATACTACTACTTCCCCTAGCAATACTAAATACTTCCGCTTCATCGTTATCAACTGAAATACCTACAGTTCTTACAACTTCTAATAAATTTGTTAATTTAATAACTGGATGTTCAATCATCAGTTTCCATATCAGAGTCTACAACTACTACTACATCCAATAAAGAACATTTTAACATCCCAACGAAATCTCAAGAAGTAGAAGAAAACGCCCAAAATACAAAACCAGTAATAGAAATAAAAATGACTCCACATAAACCCAGAAAGCCAGCACCTCAAGAATATACCCTCAGGGGCTCACCTTCTTTAGGTGAGTACGGGTTTCACGGGCCCCGAGGTGCCCTAGTGACTTTTTTTCTCTTCCTAAGGGGTTTACTGTCTTTGGTAAACATGGGCTTCACGAACCCAGGATACCCTAGTGATCTTTCTCTATTTTCGTATTCTCTTCTTAAGCATTCAAATTTCCCCTTTTTCTTCTCCTCTTCCCGTCTAGACCATGCGACCACCTCTTACACAATGAACTATACTAAATTTTGTTTTTCTATAGTGAAAAACATACATTTTACTACTAACAAATTATGGTTTACATTTTGTATTGAGTTAGTTTAGTTTCTTTTTCGTATATTTCTTGAAATACTTTGATTATGTTACTTTATTTGTTTTGATTAACAACGTTGGTTTTCCGACTCCCGCATGTTTGCCGTGTGCGGCGTCCCGTAAGGGGAAAATGGTGTTCTGGGGACCTTTGCGTTCCTTTGGCTCACGCTTCTCCAGTGCATGGAGGAGAGGTTAGTGGCCTAGGATACCTCTGCGTTCTTTGGCCCACGCTTCACTGTAGACGGGTGGCAGGAGTGAGCCCGCTCCTGTCAATCGGCTGGTAGTACTCTTCGGTATCCCCGAAGACACTGGCCGTAGGTTAGTGCTGCAGTGATAAGGGTGTCGGGTTTACCCGTTGATCCTCACCCTGACCGTATCACTATCTTCGCGTACTCTGCAAGCGCCGTGCCTGGTTTTTTGGCCAGATGACCGGCATACTGCCTCCCTTTGTTGACCTCGTGGTGGGTTGGAGGCACGCCAGATGAAGTGGTATACGCGTTGTTATGGATCCCAAGCTGCTGTGCCCGGGTAAAGGCCTTGTATTACCCACAATCTCTACCATTGATGAAATTGCTAAAAATACACGTTTCTTCATACTCTCTTTGCCTAACAATGAAATGTCCCAAATCTCCTTTTGCTATTTTCAAAGCTCTTCAAGCTTTGTAATTAGTGAGCCGAAATCAGTTAAAAAATGAAATCCGGCGATTTACTTGTTGAAACTAATTCTGCTATTCAGTCCAAGTCCTATTTATCTGCTAAAACCTTTCTTGACTCTCCCTCCTAGTAACTCCCCTAAGTAAATCTCTGAACTCCAGTCGAGGTGATTTTCAACCTGACTTGTTACTCGAAAGCCGGAAATACTAGACGGATTTTCAGATCAGGGTGTAGTGCAAGTCAGAAGAATCACTTTAAAGAAAGATACCACATTATACCCACTAAACACTTAATTTTAACGTTCAATAGCCCAAAACTGCCAACTACCATAAAGCTGGTTATTTAAATTGTAAAATCCGGTCCTATATACCGAATCCTCTGGTGCTGTTACAAGTGCCAGAGGTTCACCAAAACTTCCTGCCGTGGTCAGATTAACATACTTAGATGTGCATCCGTTGGGCATTCTTCCACGGATTGTACTCTAGAGCCGAAATGTGTTAATTGTACCGAGCCCCACCCATCAAATTCAAAAGTTATGCTCAAAATGGAAAACTGAAAAGAAATACAGGTTATCAAAACTAATAGAAATATACCATATGTAGAAGCACGAAAACTAATAGCTCCAATAATTACCTCAATCTACGCTCAGGTTACCGCAAACCCCTCTTAATTGTTACCACTACAACGCAAACAGATGAAAATATTACCAAAAATAGTTTGCCCACCATTGAATCTTTTAAAACCTTTAATATCCGTTCCGGGAAGTCTACTATATCCTCCCTCGGTCGTTGCAGTTAAGCAAATCCTCTACATCAACACAGGCAACACTTCCCTACCATCCACATCTTCTGTTACAATTACATCGCCATCAGAATCTCAACTCCTATTTTTCTGTGTAATAGATATTGCTCCCACCACATCTAATAATTTAGTCTCGATCCCTCAATCGCCTACTCCTACACCTAATAACGCACTTTCCAGCAACAATATGTTCAACACCCTCTAAACCTTCACATCAACCTTGTCCGCTTCCTCATCCAATTCCAATAATCAACCCCTTCTGGCTCAACAATAAACGCAGAATTCAAAAAAAAAAAAAAAGAAAGAAAACTTCGATAGAAAAGGAAAAAAGAACTACTTAAGACTGTACAAATATTAAAATGGATCAACAACATAAGCTCTCGAAAATCCTCAAACGTAGAATATGTACAACGGATGAGGAAGACATGATTGTGTGTATGACGTGGGTAAATGATATCGAAACGAACGAGGATAAATTCGTCATGAGAGAATGCTATAAAACAATACTGAGCCTTATTTGAGGGCGATAACCCAACACGTTTTAGAAAGGAAAACTAATTTTATTAACATAGATTGTTTAAGACACAAAAATTTTTTTACTAAACAAAGTTTGATCTTTTATCCATAGTTACTTTTATATTTTAGATACTGGTTCGACTTGGTGGGAACCCACCAAAAATCTTTTTTTTGCTTATTACTTGATAACTGTTATACATTATTTGAAATTTTATCTTTAAAACTGTAATACTAATGTTTTACATTATTTTGTCTGTTTTAATGTTTTAACAAATGTTTGGTGCAGTTTAGCCAGATTTGGCTCTTGCGCCAAAACCCAAATTCACTCACTCACTCAAGAATATATACTACTGGATGACGAAGACATGATTGTCTGCGACGTAGAGAAAAACTTGAGCCAGATCCTCTGATAAATTCAAGAAATCAAAAATGTTTTAAACGATCCTCAAGCATATATACGCAAGTTAACACCAACTCGACCAGGACAAATAAAAGCTAAATATATATATATATATTTTTTTTAACTTGTATTGCCTGACTTTGTTTTAAACTAACATGTTCCATTTCTCCTTATTTTTTCAATTGTTATTAATTTAATATATGGTTCGACTTTGCAAGCAAATCCCCACCAAATTTTAAAAATTGATTTTATATTTAATTTAACAAATTATTTTTAATTGTTCTAACTACTTTATGTGTGTGCATGTAGGCATGCATATAAAAAAAAAAAAATTATATATATGTCATGTGTATTTTAATAATTATTTTAAGATTTTAACAAATGTTTGGCGCAGTATAGCCAAAATTGACTCTTGCGCCATAAAACCCTACATTCATTCACTCACCAACTTCTTCGAAATTGCTGAAGTGCTGCTATGCGAGCACGTGCCCCATTAAGGTGAAGAGGTGATAGTCATATGTCGTCAAGTCTGGGGAGTACAGTAGGTGCTTAAGGATATCCCATCCAAGAGATTTAAAGGTGTCCTTCACTGATTTTTCTGTGTGAGACGGCACATTATGATGCAATAAAATCACTTTGTCATGTCTTCTGGCCCATTCCGGTCGTCTTTTCATCGAAGTGTGGTCTTGCTGGGCTTCAAGAGTTCTTAATTCACAATACTGATCTGGTCCCATTAGACACAAAGCATGGTCTTCTTGCCGAAGCGATTTGGCCTTGGTGTTGAAGAACCGGCTTTGCCGGGTTAAAGGCGTGATTTTTCCACTTCCGAGTTTTCATAGTAAATCCATTTTTCATCACTCGTTACAATTTGATACAAAAATGATTTTCTTTCATGGCGTTGAAGCAGCATTTCACAAGTGACTTTGCAATTTTCAATTTGATGGTCGTACAAATCATGTGGGACACCATTTATAGCGTTTGATCTTCCTCATTGCTCGTAAACTTCTGATGATTCTTCCTTGCGAAACATTTAATAATTTTGCCAATTGCTGTTGAGTTTGCTTCGAGTTATCATCCAATAATTTCTACAATTGCTCGTATTCACACTTTTTTGGTCTATCAGAGTCACATTAAAATTACCTTTTTTAAATTGTTGAAACCATATCTTACATGTTCTAATCGATAGACCGTAATTGACGCATATGTTTCTAACAGCAAATGATGACTTTCTCCAGCCTTTTTCTTTTAATTAAATAAGAAAATCAATGCATGCCGCAAATGTGCTTTTACAGGCACAAAATTCGACATGATCACTGAACGATAAAATAAAGACGCTAGTTTTGGGCACACTCAACTTGTGTGTGATTGTAGTATAATGTCGCGAACAAAATGATGTATGTGTCAAATTAATGCGCTACGTACTTTCCGCTGGCACCATCTCTTAGTTAAACCGAAAAATACTTATGCATATACCTGGTATACTATACTTTGACGCTGAAGCTTCAATACGACTTTAACATCTTAAGTGCCACCGACGAAATAAGCGCCTCGCTCAGCCAAAGCTTTAAATTTCCTTGACGTAAACTAATGTCTTTACGAAGTACGATCTTTTCAGTGCACAGTTATCCATAAAATTATTTCGAAGGTTTTGGGGAATGCAAAAAAGCCTTGACAGCAAGGATTTCTTATCCAGAAGATTTTTATCTATCCTTTTTCTCCCCCCCCCCAATACATCTCATATGCACATCTACGTGAAAACAGTAGCTTTTGGGGGGGTGAATCACGTAATTTTTGACTAAAAGGGATTAATTGTAAACCGTACAAATTATAAGATAAGTTGTAAATTTTGTATACAATTTTATACATGGCAAACCCATGGGGTCACTGGTAATTGAACTTTTTTTAGTTTTTAGTTATTAAATAATAAGAAAAAATAAACATTTAAGACAACAGCCCATTTCTCATTTATTTCCTTTATTATTCTTTTTTGTACACAAAAAAACTGTTGTACTCATAAAAAAACCTAATATATAGTTTTTAAACGTAAATTTTTATCAGAAATAAAAAAAAATATGGGATGACTTAACTGTTTGAATTGCCGATTTGTGGAATTCAGTCTTGAAAAAGATCCAATTGTTGTTTTGTTCAATTAATTATAAAATACGTTGCGTGCCGTACTGCCCCTTTTTTTCTACATTATATATGTGTATTTTATTTTTTATAATGTCGGAATCTATTTTCTTGGTTTACTTTCAATAAAGGAATAATTTTTTAAACTAATCTTTTCCTTTCGACATATTTACTCCCATTTCATAGTTTCCACTCTCCCCTAGGGTGGCACACCCAATATTTTGAAAAACGCTGAATTTTAGGCTATATCATCATTCTATTAAGAAATTTATGTATTACTGATGGACTGTTTACCTTAACTCAGTGGTGCAGCAGTTCATGAAAGCCAAGGCCTACTGTGCCCAACTCAGTATACGTGACCTTGAGCCCTGAAGTGTACCTGCCGATGTTCCGGTCTGGTGGTCAGTCGGATGCGAAACCCCCTGTGTTAAGTTCCCAAGCAAGCTCGTTACTCATTTATCGACCCACTGAAGGGATGAAAGGCTAAGTCATCCTTGCCCAACCAGAGGTTTGAACCTCGGACCTGTGGTGCGGAAGCGCGATGCACTAACCACTCAGACATTGGGCTTCTGTATAAAGGCACAAGATTTGTTTTTTGCACAATGCAATTGCACAAGACAAAGGATACATTCCATAAGACTGCAAATACAATATTCTAATAGACGGGACCTATAAGTAATATTTTATGTGATGAAATTCGCTGCAACGAATGTCTAACCACAAATAATAAAAATGATGAAATTGAAAACTCTGCTTAAAAATAATCTGTTATGTGAATTAAATTAAAAACAAGTAGTATAAAATAAGGAGTCAATTCCTACTTAGATCAACAAAGAAAATTTTTATTTTGGTTTCTTTTTATTTAATAGTTACAACTAATATATATATATATATATATATATATATATATATACACATAAGACCGAATGACAATATTAAGCAGCAAATAATGTTTATTTATTTTCATTTAAGTATCGTATTGTTATCCAAAACAATCGTGTCTATAAGATTTCAATTCATCTGAATGCTTTAAAACATGAGAAAAAAAAATCTTTAAAAGTTTTTTACCCAAGACGCGAAAATTGAATCCTATGTGGCTCTATCTATAGTTCTTTAAATATTTAGTTTCAGTCAAGTAACTGTAATTAATTATAATTAAATTATCGTATTGTCACCCAAAATAGTGTGTATAGAAAATTTAAGGTCAAATGAGTGCTTTAAAATGTAAGAAAAAACCTTTGAAAGTTTTGACAGAAGTCGCCAAAATGGTCGCTAAGTCACCAAAAATGATGCCAACTTGGTTGTAGTAGTAATTAATTGAATAATTAGTTTTAATTAATGAATTTTTATTAATCATAATTAAATTGCCATATTGACATCCAAAATAATCATGTATAGATAATTTCAGCTCAATTGAGCTATTTGAAATTTATTTTATTAACGATTGAAAATTTGGACAAAATAAATATATAGATAGAGTATGAACTAATAGTAGGAACTGAACAATTTATTATTTGCCTGATTTTTTTCGATAAATAATGGATTTCTGACCATAAGCCATTAAATTCAATGATGCCAAAATTTAGTAAAAGTTTCCGTTAAATGTTATTTTTTTTTTGAAATCTGAGAATATAATAATTATTTTATGAATGCTCCTATAGAAATAATGAATTCAAAGAAACTGCTGTATATCATCACCTTTCATTACCTTCAAATGAAAACAATTTCAACCTAAAGCACTCTTTCACAGGAAATGTCATTCCTTTTTTTAATCTGTTATTGTTTATCCAAGTAAAACTTAAAGCAATCTAGTAAATGCAATTTATTTGTCTTAAAGAGAAAAAAAACAACCTACATTCTTAGAATGTTTACGTGCTAAACATATCGTGCACGTCGACGCTCGGCATATTACATTTCCCTTTTTTTTTCTTGGCTCAAATCCATGACGAACTGTCAAAACAATACCATGAAGCGGATTAAGAATTTAATCAGAGTATCAAGCCAAGAATAAACAATTGGAAAACGCGGTGTCAGTTTTCATCGCTTGATTGTAAATCATTCTGTAAGTGTGGAAAAACACATCGAGAAAAACGATTTGGTGAGTCACACACACACACAAAACTCAGTATTTGGAGATTTAATTAATTCTCTCACTGTAGGAAATTTAAACTTATAGAATAAAAAGGAAAATTAATAAATAATGTCGGAAATATATTACATTAAAAGTAAGAAATTAAATATATCTCGAGAGAGTTTACATACAAGGAAATCAGTATAGATGGAAATTTGTTTACTTAGCACATTTATTTATTAAATTCAGTTATTTAATAAGCACACTGGTTTATAAATTTATTTATTTTAATTGCATACTTATAAAGCACTTTTTTTTTTTAAAATAGCGCATTATTCAGCACTATTTCTGATTTTCTTATAAGTCCAAGAACTTTATTTCTAATGGGCTGCAGATTGGTGTTTTACCATTGCAGACCTAGTACATTCCCGGAAGCTGGTATCTCTTTTTTTAGTCCCCTCAGGGGGCTCACCTTCTTTAGGTGAGTACGGGGTTCACGCTCCCGAGGTGCCCTAGTGATCTTTTCCTCTTCCTAAGGGGTTTACTCTCTTTGGTAAACATGGGCTTCACGAACCCAGGGTACCCTAGTGATCTTTCTCTATTTTCGGCCCTTCTCCTTGCCATTCAAATTTCCCTTTTCTTCCTTTCCCGTCTAGACCACAGACCTATACTAATAAAAAATGAACATTTGTTCAATATTTGTTTTTTCTGATGAAAAACTTAAGTTTTTACTACTAACATATTATGGTTTAGGGATTTTCTATTGCGTTAATTTAGTTTCTTTTTCGTATATTTCTTTAAATACTTTGAATATGTTTCTTTATTTGTTTTCAACTAACAACGTTGGTTTTCCGACCCGCATGTTTGCCGTGTGCGGCGTCCGAAGAGGGAAAATGTTGTTCTGGGGATCCTTTGCGTTTCCTTTGCCCACGCTTCTCCAGTATGGAGGAGGTTAGTGGCCTAGGATACCTCTGCGTTTCCCTTTGGCCCACGCTTCACTGTAGACGGGTGGCAGGAGTGAGCCCGCTCCTGTCAATCGGCTGGTAGTACCTCTCTTCGGTATCCCCGAAGAGACACTGCTGTAGGGTTAGTGCTGCAGATAAGGGGTGTCGGGTTTACCCGTTGGATCCTCACCCTGGACTGTATCACTATCTTCTGGGTGTACTCTGGGTAAGCGCCGTGCCTGGTTTTTGGCCAGATGACCGGCACACTGCCTCCCTTGTTGGACTCCGTGGTGGGTGGAGGCACGCCAGGACGAAGTGGTATACGCGTTATTATGGATCCAAAGCTGCTGTGCCCGGGTAAAGGCCTCGTATTACCCAATCTTAACATTGATACAGTTTCACAACATACCAGATTTTTAATTATTTCTTTACCTAACAATGAAATGTCAAAAAATTCGCCATTTGCTATCCATAAAGCCCTAATCGGAATAGGTGGTGAACTGAAATCGGTTAAACGATTGCGCTCCGGGGATCTACTTATTGAAACGAATTCCGCTGTCCAAACAAAGTCTTTTCTTCTCGCTAAAACCTTTTTAAACTCGTCATTTAATGTAACTCCGCACAAATCTCTAAACTCTTGCCGAGGTGTTATTTCAGAACCTGACTTGATAGGCACTCCTGAATTAGAAATACTTGAAGGCTTCTCTGATCAGGGTGTTACTCAAGTCAGGAGAATCACAATAAAAAAGAATCTACAATTATTCCCACAAAGCATTTAATTTTAACATTTAATAACCCAAAACTACCAAACACAATAAAAGCTGGATATCTGAATTGTAAAATCCGTCCCTATATACCGAACCCTATGCGCTGTTTTAAGTGCCAGAGGTTCGGTCACTCCCAAACTTCCTGCCGCGGTCAATTAACATGCTCTAGATGTGCAACCGTTGGACATCCTTCCACGGATTGTACTCTAGAGCCCAAATGTATCAATTGCTCAGAATCCCATTCATCAGATTCAAAATTATGCCCAAAATGGAAGTTAGAAAAACAAATTCAGGAAATTAAAACAAATAAAAATATTTCTTACCCAGAAGCACGCAAATTAATAGTGCCTCAACTATCCGAAACATATGCTCAAGTTACAAAACCTACAGCAATAACCACACACACATGTACACAAACTGATCCAAATATTACAAACATAATCTGCCCACCTTTATTATGTCTGAAACCCGTATCTTCTGCAAATACTATACCAAGTACCTCGGCTTCAATATCTACAGTTTCTACGTCATCTTCATCCACTCAAGCACATCTAATTCCTTCCACATCTGCAATACTACCAACAACTCAAAGCGAGTCTTTGTTACCATCACCCATTACTACTACTACTACTCCCTAGCAATAGCCTAAATACTTCCGCTTCATCGTTATCAACTGAAATACCCCCAGTTCTTACAACTTCTAATAAATTCGCTTCACTCTATCAACTGATGTTCAATCATCAGTTTCCATATCAGAGTCTACAGCTACTACATCCAATAAGAAAAATTTTAACACATCCCAACGAAATTCAAGAAATAGAAGAAAACGCCCAAAAATACAAAAACCAGAAATAGAAATAAAAATGACTCCACATAAACCCAGAAAGCCAGAACCTCAAGAATATACTACTGATGACGGAGACATGCTTGTATATGACGTGGAGGAAAAACTTGAACCAGATCCTTTGGATAAATTCAAGATGTCAAAAGATGTTTTAAACAAACCTCACACATATATACGCGCGTTAACACCAACCGATTTAGGACAATAAAGCTAAATTTTTTAACATGTATTGCCTGACTTTGTTTTAAACTAACATGTTCCATTCTTATTTTTCAATTGTTTTTATTTTAATATATGTCTGACTTGGTGGGGAATTCCCCACCAAATTTTCTCTTTATTTATTTGAAAACGGTTTAATGTGATTGGAATTTTAACTTTTTAAAACTGTATTATCATTATATTTAAGTGTTTTATAAAATATTTTAAATATCTTTTAACAAATGTTTGGCGCAGCATAGCCAAAATTGGCTCTTGCGCCATAAAACCCTACTCTCACTCACTCACTCTTTTTTAGTGCGGCATTATAAAGGCGGATACCAATCACCGCAGGTAATTTTGATGCCCAGTTTCCTTTCTAGAGAATAGCACCTGAGCTCTGACAAAGCGTACCTGTACTAGTATTCAATTTTGCCAAGAGTACCCAAGACAAACGAACCTCTAAGGATCTTTTACATGCAGTTTTTTCATACGAAATGACCGCTGTCGGTTTTCTGCAACATGAAAATCCACTGACTTGGGCCTGGGTTGAACCCGCAACTTTTGGTGCAGAAGGCTAGTGACAAACCAACCACGCCCTCCAGCCGGCCAGTCCAAGAGTAAATATAGCAAAATTTTTAATAAAATAGCTGATTACAAAATATCAAGTTAACATATTAAGTTGTGTTCAAATATTTAACTGCTACCCATCCGGTCAAGTAGTTAGTGATGATGACTGCTGTCCTTAGAACCTGGGTTCGAATCCTGGAGAAGGCATGGATGTTCGTAAATGCATAGTACCTTTTTGGCATGAGGGTATTCTAAATAGACGTTGGTCAAATCCTTCGTGGGGTTTGGAAAGGGGGAAAAGGGGGAGGCCCAAACCATCACACGGTGTTCTCTCAAAGAGAGAAAAAAATCGCTTCCTTTTATAATGATCAGGCAGGCAACGACAGACATAAGAATCTAGCTTCTTGCTGCGAGGAATTTCGTGGGCCTTGATCTGAGGTTACTGTTGATCAGGTAGAATAAGTAAAACAACAAACAGTATCCAATTTAATGGATTTGTTTAAAGAAAAGTATCCTCTTTTTAAAATAATTTAACTTTATTTCGTAAAACTATAAATAGTTTTGATGCAATATTTATAAATAAGGTGTGACATTCTCGCGTTCTTCTTCTAACATAACCCTACGTTCTTTTAGGGCCAGATTAATGGCAAAACTTTTCCAACCCCCAAACAAAAGAAAAACAAGCAAAATGCAAATAAGGTAACCTTTAAAAAAAATAGAAAGTTTAGTGAGCAATGATGGCAATTTAAGAAAGCTTATTCAAAAAAAGGGAGAAGTGTAAAGACGGCCCACCCCGGAACCCCGGGGCGCCCCCCCCCACCCCATACAAAAGGGATACTATTGCACTCGAGTCACGCTACCTGAAAGTAACTGTATCGTTATCTTCAACCAAGGTAGGAGGATTATATTCTGAACGTTGTAAAAATTGAATCAGAGGCGGATCTAATTAGTTATATTAAATGATCTGATTGGGGATCTGAGAAAAAAATCGGGGGACTTTGGTTTATTCTCACTTAATATAAGTTTGTTCGTTATCTTTAATTTTAAATTAGATTCTTAATAAAAGTCATATTAAGAATTATAGAATGTCTCATCCTTCCGATAATCCCACACCTCTAACTTCCCGGAAACCCCAAGACATAGCTATCGACAGATGGCCATGTCGCAATGGCCGAACAATTTTTATAATTCTAGGTTAGGTAATGCAGGAGGGTTTGATATTTTACCAGAAATGTGTTTTTCCCGGGGTCTGAGAAATGTTCCCGAATTCTCGAGGTCATGATAATCAAATACAGTTACTTGAAATACCAAGTAACTTAGCATGTGCTTATTTGAAAGTCATCTCAGGGAAGGGCTCAAGATTGGTACTAATATTTGGATCGGTGCTAGTGCAAGATACAGCCACGGATTTCCGTAAATATTCAATTAGCAAAAGCCCCGCAACCCAAAAATAAGAAAGAATTGAGGGAAGTTTTTCCGTCTCAGCAGAAAGAAATCGGGAATCAACAGACTTTGTTTACGATTTGCAAAAAATACATAAGTTTAGAGCTAAGGATGTCGCAGGCAAATTGGTTGATCACATCTTTGTTAGACTCGAACCACAAGCCCAGGACTATGTGGGTTTGCAATCCGCAGAACACGGTACAACTTTTGGAAAATATTACTAAATTTGAAGGGGAGGTATTCTTACAAATTAAAAGGGGTTCCAGAATAGTGATAATGTGGAAAGACGGAGTCAAAACGCGCATAGGATGCCTAATTTTGATGCTAATCGCAGAAACTGGAGAATTATGAGGTTGGGCGTAGACCAAATAATGGCAGAAATGATTCTAGAGGTACTTATGAGAATAGCCGTCAAAGTAATAGGTGGTTCGAGAGGAGGAATAGATTTCAGAATGATGATCAGAGATTCAACGAAAGGGGATACCAATTTCGAAATGATAATTTTAGTAGAGGGGCCGTAGAAATAGGGGTTCGCGAGGGAAAATTTTAGTCGAGGCGATATGATCAAAGGGGACGATTGAATGTTGTGAAAGTTAATGAAGTTCATAATCAAAAGGAATCGGCAGTGGATATCCAATTAAGCTTTCCCCCGATAAAGTATATCACCCGTAGAGCTTCCCACGTTCCTATTTAATTAAATAACACATTTTGAAAGCCTATGGGACACCGGGAGATAAATCATTTATATCGGAAGAAATATATAAAAATATTTTTTATAAACAAGTAAAAAAATCGCGGGCTCAGGTGATCATACAGCACAGGGAGCGAAATGCTAAAAATATAGGAATTGTAGAATTGATAATCCGTGATCAGAGAATTTGTTAAACCTTGGTCGTTTCATGTGGGCAGTCGGATTTTGAATGTACTCCATGTATTCTTGGTGTTGATTTTATAAATGGATCAAGGATCGTTTTAGACTTTTGATCAGAAAAACGTTGGCGATTCCAGATTCGCTGGTTGAAGGTAATAGAATAGATGAAGGAATTTGCGCGTTGATAGTCAGAAATGGAGCAAATATTGTGGCTAATGTTTTATCGAAAAATCCTCTTGAAAGTATAATGGGGAAAAAAGTTAATTGTGCAATAATCAGAGATCTAGTACTTACGTCGCGAGAACAGTTAATAAGAGAGCAAAAGAATTACCCAGAATTAGGTCATATCTATAGATATTTAGAAAACCCGAAGATAACTCTGTTAATGCGACGATATGTGAGTATCTGTCCCACGACTTCCGTCTAATTGAAGGCTGGTTGTTTTATGCGAAACACGCAACGTAGTTAGTATATGCGTGTATACATTCCAAAGTCTTTAAGAAACAGCACCCTACGCGGCCTCACGACAAGCCAAATGCGGGACATCTGGGTAGATTTAAAACTTATCATAAAAATTCAAGACGTTTGTTATTTCCCCGTATATGAGAAAATTTATTGATCAATATGTCTCTACATGACATATGTGCCAAGTTAATAATTATAAAACGCGTTACCAGCTGGTCGATTAAATCCGATTGTGTCAAATTATCCAAAATGATATAGTTACGTTAGATTTGTTAGGCCCGTATCCTATATCGAGAATAAGATGTAACCATATGTTTTAGTATTACCGATCATTTCGTTAAATGTGGCTGAAATTATACCTCTTAAAAGACCTCGGTTCCTATAATAGCGATACTTTTTTGATAATTTTAACCCTCAGGAGCTCACCTTCGTGAGTACGCCGGGTTTCACGCTCCCGGAGGTGCCCTAGTGATCTTTCCTCCCAAGGGGGTTACTGTCTTGGTAAACATACTAATGAACCCAGGGTACCCTAGTGATCTTTCTATTTTCGGCCCTCCTTGCCATTCAAATTTCCCTTTTCTTCTTTTCCTGTCTAGACCATTAGACCGAAATTACAAAATAAACTAATAGAAATTAAATTTGTTTTTTCTATTGAAAAACTCTTTTTATTACTAACATATTATGGTTTACATTTGTATTGTGTTAGTTTAGTTCCTTTTTCGTATATTTCTTTAAATTTTTGATTATGTTGCTTTACTTGTTTTCGATTAACACCGTTGTTTTTTCAACCCGCATGTTTGCCGTGTGCGGCGTCCCGTAAGGGGGAAAATGGTGTTCTGGGGGGATCCTTTATGTTCCCTTTGCCCACGCTTCTCCAGTATGGAGAAGTGCCTAGGGATACCTCTGCGTTCCCTTTGGCCCACGCTTCACTGTAGACGGGTGGCAGGAGTGAGCCCGCTCCTGTCAATCGGCTGGTAGTACCTCTCTTCGGTATCCCCGAAGAGACACTGCTGTAGGGTTAGTGCTGCAGATAAGGGGTGTCGGGTTTACCGCTGGATCCTCACCCGGGACTGTATCACTATCTTCTTGGGTGTACTCTGGGTAAGCGCCGTGCCTGGTTTTTGGCCAGATGACCGGCACACTGCCTCCCCTTGTTGGACCGTGGGTGGAGGCACGCCAGGATGAAGTGGTATACGCCTTTAAAGGATCCAAAATTTCTGTGCCCGGGTAAAGGCCTTTTTTTACCCAACCTAAGTATTGACAAAATTGCGACTAATGCAAGATTTTTATTACTTTCTTACCGAATAATGACATGTCTTCTAAATCACCTTTTGCTATCAGAAAGCACTCATTGGGAAAAGGTGGTGAACCTAAATCACTAAAAGATTAAGATCAGGGGGTCTACTAATAGAAACACCTCTGCTATACAAACAAGCTTTTTCTTCTCGCAAAAACGTTTCTAATTCACCTTTTAATAATAAGTCCGCATAAAAACTCTGAACTCGTGTCGTGGAGTCATTTCTGAACCTGACCTGTTGACCACTTCCCGAACCGAAAATCCTTGATGGATTTTCTGAACAGGGTGTAATTCAGGTCAGAAGAATAACAATTAAAAAGATGCATCAATAATTCCGACCAAACATAAAAATTTAACTTTTCAATAGCCCCAAACTTCCATTCACAATTAAAAACCGGCTACCTTAACTGTAAAAATTTGCCCGTACATTCCGAACCCTCTGCGCTGTTTCAAGTGCCAGAGTTCGACATCACAAACCTCCTGCCGCGGTCGTTCATTTTGCTCTAGATGCGCATCTGTTGGACATGCTTCCACAGATTGCATTCTAGAGCTAAAATGTATTAACTGCTTCAGGCCCATTCCGCCGATTCAAAAATCTGCCCTAAATGGAAAACAGAGAAACAAATACAGGAAATTAAAACAAATCAAAATATTTCTTACCCAGAAGCACGCAAATTAATAGTGCCTCAACTATCCCAAACATATTCTCAAGTTACAAAAACCCACAGCAATAAACCCCCACACACATGTACACAAACTGATCCAAATATTCAAACATAATCTGCCCACCTTTTGTATGTCTGAAACCCGTATCTTCTGCAAATACTATACCAAGACCCGGCTTCAATATCAGTTTTCGTCACTTTTTTTAAACACAT
>BMAV01010892.1:0-17133 GCA_019973955.1 Trichonephila inaurata madagascariensis
TATGCCATATGGTGATAGTCTATTTTTCCCAAAACCCTTTTAGAGTGACGGGTTTTCCCCCATGAACCCTGAATCTTGTCACCCGTCACTGTTTGCAAGGAGGCGCCCAGATAATACTTCAACCAAACCACCAAATTTTTTTGTGATTATAGACAAATTGGCTCCAGTATCCACAACCATACGCACAGATGTTATTAATTTGTCCTATTACTTAAAAGTCCCTTTGTCACCACCATTTACTGCCGTAATCTGAAGAATTTATGATGGCCTTTCATTATCTGGCAACCTCCGCCCCGCGAGATAGCCATATATTAGTTTTCCTGTTTGGAAGAAGAGACGGTGTTCTCATCCTTCCTGGATCGGGGACAGTTTCTTCTCAGGTGTCCCGCTCCAATCGCATCCCCAGCACTTGAATTTAGCTTTCTTGGTTCGAAATTCCAGCCTTTATGGTTTGCATTTCCTCTTTCAATTTCTCCACCCTTTATCAATCGCGGATTCACATGGCTCATCTGCAATCACTCTAGCTCCTCGGATATAATGGCGATCTCTGCGACTGGCTTGAGTGGCGGCCTCCATTTCAGGGCAGATTTAAGATCTTGCACATCTGCCATTCCTACAGTCTTCTGATTTCCCCATCTTTCAATCCATCCACAAAATATTGCAAAGAGATTACTCCAAGACAGTTGCGTGGTGGTCAGAGAAAGCCAACTTGGCGAAGCTCTTTCTACTCGAGGCATACTCATTGCTTTCTCCGTTTCTGGAGTCTTGTTTTCATCTGCAGATGGGCATAGTCCTTGAGTATTTTTGGCAACCGAAGATCCAGAGCATTATATAGGAGTTCAAATTCAGTCGCCTGTGTCGGAAGAGTCTACTTAGCAGCTTCTCCCTAAGGGATGCTGCTAGCTGACAAGCTTTGACGCTTCAGTCCATCCATTGGCTTCCTAAATTATACAAAATTGAGTCTTGTACACTCCCAGTTGGTTTTTCCATCATAGGTGACAGTTTCACTGATACTGTTGAGGAAGCGAACAGGTACTGCAGAAGCGGCACAAACCTGTTTTCGCTTCAATCGCTTCCTCAAGAAGCTAGAATCTTCTTTTCAAGAACTTCAACTCGCTGGCTAAAATTTCCAGCTACTTCAATTCTTCCTTCAACTTGCTCTTTAATATTTTCTATTTCTTCCCCTACTTTCTTCTCTTCAACTACTGCTATCTTTCAATACTATTTTCTCTTCCACATTGTCGATTTTCTTTTCTAGAGAATTCTTCAGATCTTCCTGACATTTCTGTACGTTTTCCAAACCTTTCTCCGTTCTATCCTTTAACTCATTCTTTGTCTCTTCTTGGCTTCTCTGCATATCTTCTAGATCTTTCTGGATTCCCTCATTTATTCATTCTTAGTCTCATCTTGGCTTCTCTGCATATTCTCCATTCTCACCTTAGTCTCTTCTTGGCTTCTCTGCATTCTCTCCTTTAACTCATTCTTAGTATCATCCAGACCTTTCTGCATTTCTTGCTGGCCTCCCTCCATTCTTTCCTGCATCTCTTCTTCTCTTCTTGGCCGTTTTCAAAAGCATTGATGCCTTCCAACAGAGCCTTCAGTTGCTCATCCATCGCTCCTATTATTGGCATAAAACCTCACCTCGACACCAAACTGTTACGTAGATTCGAGGGTTCGTGGATTTTATGCAGAACAATCACAAAGGAAATAAACAGTTATTCAAGAGCGATGCAAATTTATTAACAAAAATCCAATCCTTTAAATACAGGATTCAGCAGCAATATTCACAGAGAAAATTTCCCCCAAGGTTCCACACCCTTCAGCAGCAATCAAACACAAAACCAGTGTTTAAGAATACACGTATGAAAAAATTATTAACAAGCACAGCCAGAACGCTAGTCAAAACAATCCCTCACTACCGCTGGTTTAATCAAGACTCATCCGCCCTGGCAAGCATCTTATTTATGGGCCCATAGAAACTTCCAGAAATATAGCCGCCGTGACATTAGTGTAGAGATCCACTACTTTCTAGAAGGTTCCAGAGGGTTCCGAACCGCCAACTTGGCTCTACCGCCAAGATTTCGCCAAGTTCTCGTTGGATCGCCATTCTAACGTAAGGGGCGGCATTGCTTGTGAATGGTATAATTTCAACATGAAATAAACATAACATAGAGTAATAGAGTGCATTAAACACTCAAATACAAATTATTTACACAAAATTCGTAACAATATATATAATAATAAAAAAAACCCCGAAGTAAATGTAGGTAACATAATTGGTATTATATTTTTAAAATACTTATTATATATACTTTTTTCCAAATAATATACCTAACTAATTTTTTGAAGTCAATAAGATTTGTCAAAAAAGAAACAAAGTACTACTGTTGGATATTACACGAAAGTGTTTTTATTAAAATATATATTTAATAAATTACCTATTTTTTATCTATTTATTTTATATCTTTTATTATTTAGAAATTAGCATTAAAATAATATTTATAAGTGTAAGTACCTATAAATTGTTATTTAATAAACTTATTTTCGAAATCTGAGGATCAAATTAGGTAGGTATTTGCAGTTTTAGATTGTTTATATGTTTGACAATTTTCATTGATTTCGGCATAGTTGGGCATAGCACCTTTACTCGTAAACTAAGTATCTCATATTTGCCAAATTTAAAACTTGCACACGATAAGAAATCAAATTTAGAGAGACACTTCACTACAAAACATACTCAGTTTGCTAGTAAATATCCAGCCAACAAAGAATGAAAAAAACTGTCGACGAACTCCAAAAACAAAAACAGCAATCAAGTTCCATGTTAAGTAATTGGATACAATCTACAAGTAATGTTAATATAGCAAGCTTCGAGGTATCACTAGAAATTGCAAAAAAAGGCAAACCATTCACAGATGGTGAGTTTGTCAAAGATTGCTTCATACGTGCATTTGAAGAAATGTTTCATGATTTCAAAAACAAATCAGAAATCTTGAAAAAAATCAAAGATTTGCCATTATCCACTAAAACAGTACAAGATAGAATAGCTAAAATATCTCCAAGTGCAACATATTTGCAGGCAGAAGATATTTAACTTTCTTCTGCCTTATATTTGCTATAGATGAGTCTTTCGACATGAAAAACATGGCACAAGTTGCTCTTTTTGACAGATATATGTCTTCCCAGTACAAAAAAAACTTCTAGGATTGCTACCGCTCTCGGGACAAACTATAGGGGAAGATATAGCGAATGCTGTGCAAAAATGCCTTGAAAACAATAAGATTGATTTAAATAAAATCGTTTCACTAACAACTGATGGAGACAAAAGTATTGATAGGAAAAAATAAAGGGGCAGCAACGACTCTTCAGAGCAAAATAAACCACGAAATTCTTACATTTCACTGCATAATACACCAAGAAGCACTTTGTGCCCAAACATTTCTGGTCTCATGAATTTAGTAATCACAAGATTGTTAACAGCATCTTGTCAAAAGCACTCTACCATCGACAGTTTAAAGAATTCTTAAATGATATGGAGACTCAGTATTCTGACCTTCTTCACAATAAAGTGCGATGGCTTTCCAAAGGTAAGGTGTTGAAACATTTTGCTTTGTGCTTGAATGAAATAAATACATTTCCCAATAAAAAGGGCATTAATCACCCTGAATTAGAGAACGACAAATGGTTGCAAAAATTTTACTTTATGTTTGATATGAGAGCGAAATTAAATTAGCTGTGTGTGTGAATCGAAGAAAAACTAAAACTGCAAGAAAGGGAAACCAAAACTATGTTTTGGTAGGAGAATTGGTTTATTTCTAAGAAAAATTAATTCTTTTTGTAGAAGAAATTCTGAGCGGTAAATTACTTCATTTTCAATTTCTAAAGCAATAGCGCAATAAAACCAGTGCAACTGTTGACACGAATTACTTCAGAACAGTTATTAAAAATTAAAGATGAATTTGCTGACAGATTTGAGCAATTCAAAACCACTCTAGCATTCATAGTACATCCTCTCAACACAAATGGTAACTACACTGGTGTTCAAAACTTAAGCAACAGGTGGGTTTATTGCCATAACTTCACGAAAAATCATCTGAGAGACATGAAATTCTGAAATGAGGGAGAGTATTATGTAATGAAAGGATGACGAAAGCATCGGCGCTGAAAAAGGAATAAAACGCATAACGGTATGGAATCTAACAAAAACAAGCTTTATTGAACGCATAGTATGCGTGAACTCATGATTGTCTATCCAACAGGAAGAACAACAAGCAGATGTTCCTTAATATGGTATATGCCCCTCCCTTACTACAATGGTTGCTTCTGACCGCCTCCCGATACTCAGAACCAGCTGGTGCAACATTTCTTGAGGTAGGAGTGCCCATTCCTCAATCAACATCTGCTTGAGTTGTTGGTTGTTCTCCGGATGATGTAAGCGTGTGGCAATACGTCTCCCCAAAGCATCCCACACATGTTCGATGGGATTTAAATCTGGGGAGCACGCTGGACAATCCATTCGAGTGATATCTTCACTTTCCAGCAGCTCCTCAACAGCAAGAGTGCGATGTGGCCGTGCATTGTCATCCATAAAAATGAAATCTGGGGCCAATGGCACCTTGGAAAGAGCACATGGGGAAGAAGTACCTCCTCACAATAGCGATCCCGGTTACAGACCCTCTTGTCGAAAATGTGAAGCTCAGTTCCTACTGCTCAGCATAATACCAACCAGACAAGAACTCCAGGACCACCGTAATGATGTCTTTCCTGATGTTACTGGGATAAAACCGGTGCCGATCTCTCCAATCAAAACGCTTGAGAATCGCCGGTACCGAACCGACTCTCATCCGTAAAGAGGACACACCCCATTGATCAGTTGTCAGTTTTTGTGTCTCGGGCCCTTTGAAACGGTGGCTTCAGTGACCATCTTTCACGGGAGGCAGTGTTCAGGGCGGGGGGGAACAGGCCCCTTTTGAAGGCTTCTGGCACAGTAAACCGCTACACTTGTCGACTGTTGCGGGGCCCAGAGTTTCGAACAAGGGCCCTTGGCTGACATCTGTCGATCTTTTCCCCTTGCAGGATTATATATCGTCATCCCCTGCAGTTGTGCTCGGGCTGCCACACAACCTTTCTAACAGCTGTACCTGTGGTTTGGACGCTTCCAAGCGCGAAACCAAATTTTGTTGTTTCCCAACTCGCCGCTACACTGGTGACAGAAACGCCCCTCCTCCAGCTTTCATCATTCTTCCGGTGAAGTCGTCCAGGTGATTTCTTCAGCCATATTTCCCCAACTGACTCACTGGCACTTGCGGGAGAATATGGTGATGCCGTCCACCTCCATTTCATTCTCTGTGAGCAGCGCACGCGACATCACGCATTTTGCTTGCGCCACATCCCCTTCTGCGTTTTGTTCCTGATATTTGCATACGCATGACGTTTCTACTGACTTACTGTTCTCTACTGATCTCAGACTTTTTCGCAATTTCATGGCTATCTGCTAAATTTTTACATTGTTGCTTAAGTTTTGCACACCAGTGTAAATCCACTTTGAGCCATTTGGAATTGATACTGGATCTCTAGAAATGCAATTGATCGATATAAAAGTAAAGCTTTGTGGAGTGGAAAATTTACAGAGTTGAAAAGCATGTTGGGAAAGTTGGAGGTCCAGAAATGTATGTATGTAACGCAACAATGTTGATAGCTTTAAGAGAAAGTTGAGGCCCGCATGGAATAGTCTTCGAGATTCCTACAGTGAGGTAAAGAAGTTGGCATTGGGAGTGCTGACTGTCTTTGAATCAACATATTCATGCAAGCAAGCATTCTTTTGTGCAAATATAATTAAAAATAAAGTAAGGAGCCAACTAACAAATGAAAATTTAGAGTCGTGTTTGAAACTTAAAACAACAAGTTATGAGCTAAATTTATCCAAACTTTCTAAAACCATGCAAAGCCAACACTTCCATTGAATTTGTTTGTTCAAATGCATGTTATTTAAGTACAAGTTATTGTTGTAAGTAAATGTTTAATTTTTTATTTAAATGAGAATTAATTATCTAATAATGCCATATATATATATATATATAATCTAATTTGTTGTGAAAAACACTAATTATATATGAATAAATAGATATTTTTTCTTATGAATAAATCGATTAGTTTTTTTTAATCAAAAACTTTATTTATGCAGGCACTATTTATTGTTGGCAAGAAAAAATTTTGTGTCTCTTTAAAAACTTTTAAATTTTATAAATAGTAATTATTGGCTCTTCTGACTCAAAAGGTTGCCGACCCATGTCCTAGGGAAATTATTGTGTTACTTTCACTCTACACACGTTTTAATTGAATATTTCACTTTACCACTGTATCCACTCTTCAAATATTTTAAACCTTACACTTGAACACCAATTAACTTGATACGGGAAAATCCCCTAGCTCAAATTTTTTGTGTGATAGTCATTTTTTTCCATTTAATTTGAAATTGATAGATTATAGGCATCAAGTAAAGTTAGTGTTTGTTTAGTTTTATTTATTTTAATTGAAAGAGTTTTAAATATGCATTTGGCACAGTATGTCCCAAGAGAACTCGATACCAAAAATTCGAACAAAGAAATATAATACCATTTACACTCACATTTTTTCAGATTTAAGAAATAGTGAATGAACTCATTGGCCTGATCACTTCCTTTTAGTCAGTTTAATAACATATCTGTTCTGAATAATTTTTTTTTTCTAATAGCCATCATTTTGACAGCTAAACGTTTGCAGACACTGCAAATCCCTAAGTGTGAGAGTCATCTCTTTAATGGCACCATCTATTGTCGCTCTCGCTACAAAATTTTGAAACTTGAAGTTATTAAGTTCAAGTTTTCTCATCAGATGCTAAATAAAATTAAACTTAGTGAAGCAATAGCCCATGCGGGCAAAGTCCTACTGTGCCTAACTCAGTATACGTGACCATTGGTGCTGAGATGCATGAGATGTTCCAATCAGGTGCTCAGTCTGAAATGAAACCCCCAGTATTTAGTCCCCAAACAAGCTTGGTACTGATTTATTGACCCACTGAAGGGACTGATTTAGTTTTACTAAGAATATCACAGGTAAATGGATCCCAAAGGGATCTTTTACATACCACATAATCATATGAGATGTGTGCCGACAATTTTTGCATTCTGAAAATCTGTTGACTCCAGCCGGTATGGAATCTGCAATGTTGGACTTAAGAGGCAGTCATGCAACCTTTATAAACCAATCAACCAACATACTCAATGAACCTCCTGCAAGCATTCCTTTTCATAGAATATCATGTAATATTACTTCATTATGAAAATTTTTAATTTTTATTCTTTTAGAATCTGATATGTATGATGAATGTCTTTAAGGGAATGACAGCTGGTGTTACTTTTAAAAGAGACATAGTAAATGAAAAAAACCTGTAAAGAAAGTTATGCAGGTTTATCAAATTTAATACACTGAAGACCCCATTTTACACATAGTGCAGTTCAGGGGACATTTTATGTAAGTATTTGCATTTGAAGACTCAAAATGCCAATGATTGTTTGAATAGTATACTGCTTTAAAAAGTACAAAATGTTTTTGTCCTTGAAATTATAAAATGTGAATTATATGCTGCTGTTATGTTTATTGCTTCCGAATATGTATAAATGTTTTTTCATAGGTTGAATGCTGAAAGTGGCTATTTCTTTGCTGTACAAATCCTCTAGTTTAATGAGCAAGATGGCTTTTGCTGAAAATGATAACTTAAAGCATCATTTGCCTATACAAGCTAATGAAATGTGTTATATTTGTGTAATATGCAACAAATGTTTCTCCGAAAGTAGTGAATTAAAAAAACATTTGCATGTCCATACCAGGGAAAAGCCTCATGTTTGTGACATATGCAACAAAGCTTTCTCCCTGAGTTCTAATTTAATAATGCATTTACGTATACATTCTAAGAAAAAAACTTATGTTTGTGAAGTATGCAACAAAAGTTTCTCTCAAAATAGTCATTTAAAAATACATTTGCGTATTCATACCAAGGAAAAGCCTTATGTTTGTGACATATGCAACAAAGGTTTCTCTCGAGGTGGTGATTTAAAAAAACATTTGTATGTCCATACCAAAGAAAAGCCTCATGTTTGTGAAATATGCTACAAAGCTTTCTCTCAAAATAGTCATTTAATAATGCATTTGTATACCCATACCAAGGAAAAGCCTTATGTTTGTGAAGTGTGCAACAAAAGTTTCTCTCAAAATAGTCATTTAAAAATACATTTGCGTATCCATACCAATGAAAAGCCTTATGTTTGTGACATATGCAACAAAGGTTTCTCTCGAGGTTGTGATTTAAAAAGACATTTGCATATCCATACCAAGAAAAGCCTCATGTTTGTGAAATATGCAACAAAAGTTTCTCTCAAAATAGTCATTTAAAATTGCATTTGCATACCCATACCAAGGAAAAGCCTCACGTTTGTGAAATGTGCAACAAAACTTTCTGCCGAAATGGCGATTTAAAAAAACATTTTCGTATCCATACTAAAGAGAAGCCTTATGTTTGTGAAGTATGCAACAAAACTTTCTCTCAAAAGTCTAATTTGAAAGTGCATACAAGTATCCATTCCAAAGAAAGCCCTCATGTTTGTGAAATATGCAAATTTGCTTTTTCTCGGAGTGATAAGTTGAAAAGACATTTACTTATTCATACCAAGGAAAAGCATAATGTTTGTGACATATGAAACAAATGTTTCTCCGAAATTGACGACAAAAAAACATTTTCTTATCCATACCAAGGGAAAACCTTATGTTTGTAGAATATGCAGATGTCCTTTTCCTCAGAGTAGTAGTTTGAAAAAACATTTATTTATTCATACCAAGGGAAAATCCTTATGTTTGTAAACTGAAATAAAGTTTTCTAATAAAGTGTTATTTTAAAAGAACATTTGAGAATTAAAATCAATTATAAAACTTATGTTTGCAAATATGTAACTAGACTTTCTTGGATAGGAGGTTAAATACTAATATTGATTTATGCCTGATGAAAAGTTTGAGGTAAATTTTGAAATTTGCAAAAAATTTTCTTATTTATATAATTTTTTAAGATAAAGTTTTCGCATTTTAAAATAGAAATTGCAAGCATGTAAAAAAAATCAACGATGTTACTTTAATTTAAATGCGGTCAAACCTCTATTTAACAAAGTTGCTAAATCCTGAAAATATTTTATATGAAAAATTCCTTGGATAGAGATGCACCTGTACATTCATGGATTTATTCTTGAACGGATATAATTGTTTACCTTTACTTAAGTGTTGTATTATAATGTATTACCTAATTTTATGACATTAATGTATTATTTTTTACAAGTAGAAATAAAAAAAAAATTTTGTTTTACTTGAAGAATTATTTCTTTTTTATTTTTAATATTGGAACATTAAATTATTCTAGAACTTGTGCTTATGTAAATTTCTGTATTTTTAAGCTTATATTTTTATTATCTTTGCAATTTTAAAATCCTTTTTCATTTGTTAAATATTTTTTAATTCCTAAAATTTGAAATGTTTCCATATTTTTATATTATAATTTTATATCCATATTTATTTTAGAAATGTTAGAACATCTGGATCAATATATGTACAATAAAGCTGCACATCCAGTTTAGTGGTTAGTGACGCTGAATGCTGTGACATGTGCCGCGGTAGCCTAGTGGTCAAGGTAACAGATTTGTGGGCGGTGTGTCATGAATATGAGCCTTGCATGGCTGACGATACACCGTGTAAGGGAGCAATGTACGTTAAATGTGTTCAGAATTCAAATGTCCTCTCGTTGGTGTGGTCAAGGCCATTTTGAAGTACTAGGCCTCGACAGAGTTTTTGATGTTGTCACGAAAGGAGGGAATGCTTGGCTACTCGCAATGGCTGTCAGGAATATAAAGCTTACGACATTTGTTTCTTTTCAGGTCGTAGACTAATACTTCCACATTTGTATTGATTGTTTTTTATAATTCTTATTTAGAATATTTTTAGATGAAAGTTATGTATTAATTATATTAGAAGTATGTCTAATATTTTCCAAGAAAGGGGGAGAAATATCACTTGTGAAAGGCTCATAACAATGTAAGAAACATCTAAGTAAAAACTGACTCATTATAAAATATTTTCTCAATCAGATAAAATAACAAAAGAAACATTTACTTGCAAAGAAAATATGAAAGTAAACATTTAGAGGCATATTAATAAAAAAAAAAACATGTGAATTTAGCAACATTTGGCTGTAATCAATGAATCATAATAAAGGTTAAATGTATGCAAAATTCATGCAAAAATGTATACAAATAAAGAATACAATGCATGCAAAAATATATACAATATAGAAATGACACAAACAGTTTTAGATACCACAGTAATTATACAGCAAAAATATATTTTAGATTATGCGTTAGAAAATATGCACATTAGAAAAGAATATTTACCTATAAATCTGACCAAAAAACAACAACTTTTCATGGAATATATCTAATAAGGCAATGTTTTGTTTACTTTCAAGTTTTGAATCATTTGGATTTGTACTGATATTCAAACTAATTTTTACATTATTTTTTTATGCATTACAAATAAATATTAAGCCTAGGTAAAAATATTTAAAAGCAAACAAATTTTTTTTAATTAAAAAAAAATAGTATTTTACATTTAACATACTTCGAATGCTAAAATCTTCATGAAAATGATTTAAACGAATAATGTTAAGGCCAACGACCATATTTTCAAAAACTACCTTTATCCAACAGATGGCGTTATTTGCAACTCGGATGACATCAACGCGATAATGTTTGTAAAAAGATAACCCATCGTTACTATAGCAACGGGGGTGGTTAAGAAATGATTGACAGATATAGTCATTTTCCCAGAACGCGGCTTAAGTTGCAGTAAAATAAACAAACTATTCAAAACCATAATCAAATGAGGACAACAGGGTGCAGTGTTGGTTGAATGGTGGGGGGAAAAGAAAGTTTTGTAAGTGCTGTCTTTTAGAATTGCCGCGGAAATGGATGCAGTCTTTTTTTGTTAAATCCGTGCAGATATTTTGGGATATCCACAAGTGAATGAACAAGTATGTTTACATTTTCTTGGGTATCATAAACATTGCCCATAGGGTTAAGAATAAAGATGGAATGTAAAAAAGAGTTTTAATTTTTGGTGGAAGGATTTGATAGACCTCCAGTTTTATTTTTGTACAGATATCTTTTTTATTTGTATTAGCGTATTTAATTCAATTTTTCTTGTTTGATGGATATGTAATAAATTTCTTTCTGCTCATATCTTAGATACAAATTGTATTTGAAATTGCTATGTAAGAATACTCATCAGGAAATAATCATTTTCAATTTGAGTCTTTCACAAGAAAATGTTACTTTACTAAGAAAATAACCTAGAGCAATTTTTTCACAAATAGTTTGTATAATTCTGTTTACAAACACATCTATTTCTTGTTTTACAAATTCATATTATTTCTGATACACCTGAAAATATGACAAAAATTTCACTAAATTACAGTCGTCACTAAACCTGGAAAAAAGTTCGTTATTTGGAAAATTTCGTGAAATGATTTATCTTTCATTATAGTTTAAAAACCACTTAAAACAAATTTTAAATTCACATAACTATACATTATTATAAAATTAATTGTTCACACCCCTTTTTGGTAAGTTAATATCTTACCTATCAAAAAGAATTCGGCTAGGAAAGCAGGGGAAAAAAACAACTTTGTCAAGAAATACTCAGTATTTCCAACTTTAAAAAAGTACTTTTGTATTATGATTAACGAATTTTAATAACATTTTTCAATTTTAATTTTACAAGTAATTTTAAACATGCATATTTTATGACCAGTAATTTTAAGAATGCGTGTCCTTCAATTTAACTACTGGTTAAGTCTATTAAATTAGTTATGAGTTTTTTCGTTTTAAAAAAAATGTTTTCTCACATTCCTCGCATCTTTGCAGTGCACGAAATACCTCATCAGGCGTATTTTTTTTCACACAATTCAAGTCTAATCATTTCAAATTACTTTACTTGCTCATTACATCACATGTAGGTCCAGAAATATTTCAAAAACAGAGACAAAAAAAATCGAATCCCAAGAGAGAAAGTTCGATAAACGGAAAATGCACTTGGATGCTATTTGGAGGTTATTTCACGAAGAAAATCATAAAATGTTCTTGGTTCCAGGAAAAAGTTCGCAAACAGAAATTCGCAAGATAGAGGTTCACAAAATGGAGGGCCGACTGTATTATATTCATCGAATTAATTTCCAAAATAAGCTTCCTTTTTATTACACTTCCTTAAGTTGGTATGGAATTGAAAACCTGTTTCCTTGTTGAATTTTAATAATTGTTCTTATAGATAATCCGAGAAAAAGCATGAATATTGTTAAATTTGGAAACCTGGAAGAAATATGAACATTTTTAAAATATTAACTTAAATGTTTTAAAAAACAAGCTAGAGTTCTCAGATCTAAATTTTTATAAAACTTTTATAGAACAGATATATATGTGTAAGAATCTTCAAAAAATTTCAAGATTATCTTGAACAGAAAAACAATTTTATTGAATAAAAAACCCTTTCCTATCTTCCAAAATGAAAATCTGAGAAAAACACATTTAAAAAATTTGTAAAGGTATAAAAACAGAAACTCAATAATGTCTGTAAATCTCTAATATTTTAATATGTTTTTTTCCAACTGAAGAACGTTGTAAAATAGCTTGTAATTTTCTATGAGACAAAAATCGTTTTAACCTATAATTATATCATATAGGAGCTAATCTCTGACTGCAATGTAATGGTATTAATAAAAAATAAATCATTATTATTGTTGTTACTAAAAATCAATAACTGTATGAATCAAAACTTGAATTTTACTTTACATATGCAGCATAGAATAAGCAATTGTCATACATCACTTTGGACACTATTGGTACTGCAATTCATGGTTAGTTGTTCTGTGATTAAATGGTTTAATTTTTTTGATAAGTATGGGATTATCTTTTTATAGATCATGTCTAAGACAAAGGATTTAAATTATTTATAAAGTTTCATTTTTAAAATTGGTCTTTTAAATAAAATAACGTAGTATATATATATACATATCAATTACATACGTTCAATAAAAGTATATTAATCACTTGAATTAATGAAATTATATACTGAAGTATAAAATAACACTTTGTTAAAGCAGATTTCTGCCTTTATTAGTATATAATTTTTATGTTACTAATAATTTTTGAATTGTGCGTTCATTGAAGATATTTAATTAACGTAGTAACTTTTTTATAAATCAATACAAATAACTGGATTTTAAAAATATGAAGAAGCCAACGAGCTGATTCTTTGGGATGACAAAAAAGAAGAAAAAAAATTCTTTGGGAGGAGTAGAAATTACTTTCAAACAGCTACAGGTAACACATGAACAGCTAGGATTCACAAGTTTTTTCTTGCGTAATATAGGATGAACAATTTTCGTCTTTGAACAGTCAAGAAGTGCAAACGGGGGGTCAAGCAGTCGTAAAAACCACAGATTGGGCTTCTTTCCCTCCCCCCTCCATTGTAGAGAGACCAAGAGGGAGACACCAGGTACTTTTTTTTGTATTCAGTTTATGTCGTTTAAAATGGAATTCTTAGTACACAGTTTTGTCGTATTTTTATGAATACCTGAAATAATAACATCAATTTATAAAATAAGAAATGGAAATGTGGTTAAAAAAGATTATAACAATTTATGAAAAGGTGCTCTAATGACCATTTTCACAGAAAAATGACGTTTAAAAGACTCGTATCGAAACTTATGTTCTCAACGAGTGTTTCTTATAAGGCAATTCAGAAATACAAATAAATTTAAGTACAATTTGTTTCTACCATCTACATTTTCTTAAACAGGACACCACATAATGTAGCCTATTTTCTGGGTTACTACATTAAATGAAGCTGTTATTTGGTTACCAAACACACACATGCGTAAAAATTAAACAATATGTTTGAAATGAATTAGGAAAGGAGCTTATAATTTTCTTTGAGACCAAAATCGTTTTAACCTACAATTATATTATATAGAAGCTAATTGTTATCTAATGACATTAACAACAAATTAATATTGTTACTAAAATCAAAAACAGTATGCTACTTAAAACTTGAATTTTCATTTACATGTACAACATAGAATATGTCAGGTCTATTGTTATGCGACACTTTTATCAACGATGCAATTCAGAATTCGAGGAATGCGTAATTATTCGAATCTCGGCGTACACATTAACGATGACTAATGAGTGAATATTAGTCGCACTGTACAGCTACACGAGGGCTTTTGGCTACGGATCACGTAATTTTGAACCATGTCAAGGACGTGGACGACACCTGAAATTGGCAACCCCCCTCCATAACTACCTCACCACACCAACGGGAGGAAGTTTGTGTCTCGACAAATTTAACGGGATCGCTCTCATACACGGCGGGTCTTTAGTGGGGACTGGGCTCGAACTCGTGACAAGGCCAGCCACGATCCGATACCTTAACCACTCGGCTACCGCTGCCACATGTCTATGTTCAAACCTCCTCCAGTTGGTGTGGTGTGGAAATTAGTAGAGGGGGTATCTCAGGTGTCGTCCTCGTCACTTGATTATGGTTCATAATTAGGAGATCGGTTGTCAAAAGTCCTCGATGAAAGAAAAATTACGACGTTAATAATCGCTCATTGAACCCTTATTAAAAGTTGTATTTTTATGTTAGTAATTGTGCACAAAATTTGTATTAATTGTGCGGTTATTGAAAAAGATATTTAATTAACATCGTAACTCTAATATAAATCAATTCAAATGATTGGAATTAAAATATGAAGTGGCCGAAACTGATTGCTTGGGATAACAAAAAATAAATAAGTAAATAAAATTGCTTTGCTCCCAAAAATAATTTTTCTAACAGGCTTCAGTAGTAAAAGTTTGAGTTAAAAGCCATTTCTTTGAAAGAACCGATTGTTCTCACAAATATCTCTCTTTATCAGGCCCGCTTTTTTCCGCTTAGCCACATGCCTAGGACGCAAGAGATTTGGAGGCGCAAAAAATTGGATGGTGAAAAGAAAGAGAAAAAATCAAAATTTTAGAGAATGCACAACCACCTAGTATTTATTATATAACAAGCCAATTATTCTCCTTCATTTTTATACCTAAGTTATCAAATCTTCGTTTCGCTATCGGCCAAATTATGTAAATCGCTTGGCTTTTTTGAATCAAATCATATTTTTTTTCATGTATTAAGTTGTGTTCTGTTATTAAGTTGTGTTCTCAAAACTCGAAATAAAATCTTTATCGCAGCGTCTCTCAAAATAGGGCGCGCACCCTCTAGGAGGGTGTGATAACCCTGCTTAGGGAGGGCGAGCATATCGCGAAAAATCGAAAATAAAAGATTTAAAATAATTATCAATTTAATAAAATATAATTTACAATTTAAAAAAATTATAAAGTGAAATACGCATTCTTATATAAGAAAAAATAAAGTATACATTCACACTGATATAAGACACACTACTTATAAATGTATCAAAACTGTACAAAGTATTTCATAATTAATTTATCAATATTGTGAAAGCAAGTTTAGTAATTGCTAGTGACTCCTCTGTGCTTGTCATTTACAAAACTTAATGTTTATCTTGATAATTAGTACGGTTTATAATTAAAGTCGTATTGTATTGGGGTTTTACCATCAAAGTACATTATAATTGCATTCAATACATTGTAAGAAGGGGGGCGATGAAAATTGGATCGCAAATATTGAAAGTTTGAGAAGCACTGCTTTATCGCAATCTACAACACTCTTTTGTGGCCGCGTGGTATAGGTATCGGATCGTGGTTGGCTTAGTCACGAGTTCGAGCCCAGAACCACTAAAAACCCGCCGTGTAGGGCAGCGATGCACTCTAAATCTGTCGAGAGCTTAAACGTCCTCCCATTGGTGTGGTGTGGTAGTTAGGAGAGGGGAGTGCCAGCTCAGGTGTCGTCCACGTCACTTGACCATGGTTCAAAATTACGAGGTTTGTGATCAATAGCCCTCTTGTTGCTTTGTAGAGTAACGTTAAACATCAAATGACAATTCCGGACTTTTCACCCACTAAGGAAGTATACACTCCACAACAGTGGTCTTCAAACTGTGTTCCACGGAACCCTGGAGTTCCACGATACATGCTCAGGGGTTCCACGAGTCACAATAAATAAATCGAAAAAAAAATTATAAATGTGTATGCAAAATGGATTCACGTTCTCTATGAAGTTAGTATCCCCACAAGAATTTAAAGCTCATCCCTGTCATTAAGAAACTGAAAATTTTAATTCAACATGAAAACTTTAGTTTGCAAAACTTTTTAAACTTTTATTATAACAATAAAAGATATTAAAAATGTGTTTGGTGTGTTGTGTTGAGTGGCCATTACAAGTAAAATTGTAGTGATTTTACAAAAATAAACTTTATTTCTCAACATAACAAATAATTAAGTTTGAGTATATATATTCCCTTCGTCAGAGTGAAATTCTGGGAAGACAGAAGAAATGCCAGAAGACATTTCTTCTGACCAATGAAAATCAATAGTAGGTTTTAACAGCCAATAAGACGTAAGGATCAAGAATCCGTTTCTATGGCCCCGTTTACATGGACGAAAAATACCGGCAAAATGCAGGGTCGCATCCTCTTTGCACCCGTTTACACGTTTTTTCGTCCTTGTCAACGGGGCCGTTTACATGACGACCCGGCAAAGTACCGGGTCGAAATGCAGGTCTGTTTTTTGTTCCTGCTTTCGACCAGGAACTTTGGGGATGAATGGGGTGCGTTTTCTAATTCTCCCATGATGCAATGCGCCAGAGATTCAAGATGGCTACTGTTGTCAAGTTCGCGCGTTGGTCAACTAGCATTAATAATTGATGGAACTGTCCGAGATTCGGAAGTTTAAAAGTGCCCATTTCCGATTAAATTAAGATTTTATTCAGGTACAGGAAGGATGTAAATAAATTTATCTTTATATGTTCTGATGTATGTTTCCAATATTTTAATAAGATGATACAAAATTTTAAGACAAGTTTTTGAGATTGATTTGAAATTATTAC
>BMAV01010893.1:0-62702 GCA_019973955.1 Trichonephila inaurata madagascariensis
TATATTTAGGATTTTGCTGTAAAAAAGTATTTACAAAATGAATATAACAAAATACATCGATAAAAATTTATATAAAAAGTAAGCTGAATATAAACAAAGGGAAAAAATACTTTTTGAGTAGGTGTGCTCATCGATTGTGTAGGTCTCCATAAGCCAGACAGCTGCTGAGAATTTTTATTACTAGACTCCACTTTTGATCTACCAGGTGGAACTATAAAAATAAAAATGCATTAATGAAACATTTCATAGATTATATCTTGAAATAATTTTAATTAAAAAAATATGTATTTTTATTGCTTCAAGCACAGAAACACAAATGTTTCAAAATGTAATCCAAATAATTAACAAAAATCTTTAAACATATTTCTAATTACCAGCAGTTAAAGCAGAGGTCTGTAGTCTTTTTACTAATTCTTCTTTATCTGATGATGTAAAAGCTGTAGGTATCAAATCCATAGCAGAAGCCATTGTTTGTTGAACTCTTTTACTGAAGTCGCTAGCCGATTCCTCAGGAAATCTTACCATACTTGGCAAAGTCCTGCAATTTCATGAATTATAATCGAACACAATATCATGAACACCAAGAAAAACAATTTTGGCTACAGCTGAAGATTGAAACATTAGTAAACAAACTCTTTTGAACAAAGAAAAAGATTTGATTTTCGATAGATTGCCATCCTGATAAGAAGCTTTATTTGCTGAATTACTCCCTAAGAGTAATTACAACTTTCTATCTAAATTATCAAAATTTTAGCAACTTAATGAAAGTTGCAACAGCTAAGAAGGACAACAGATGAACACTTCTGTGGATAAAGTGGCATATGTAGTTTTACTTGCTACCCTGGCTTGAGATAAGGCGGAAAGAGATGTTTTATATCTAAAAAAATTTCTTTTATTAATTTGTAACTACACTGGGATAAAAAAATATTTCAGTTGAGAAAAGTACATGTGCAGAATAACATGATATTTAGAAATCAAGTTTGGCATGAATGTAAAACATAATATGTATTAAAATAAAAGACAATCATAGTACAAAAAAAGCACATGATGAAAAAAAGCATAGTTATACAAACATATAACAATAAAAATATGATTACTAATTGCTAAAAGCTTCAGGGGTAATGGGTGGTTTATTATAGAAGTAACAAGTTCAAACATCGAAAAGTTAGCAAAGTAAAGCCTAATGATGAACTAATGCAGACTGTTGAGATGAATACAAATATTTTGATATTATTTACCAAATAACTAACTTTCAGAGATTCTCAAATGAATGAAAATCTGAAAAATATGCTCATTATTTTACGTAATAGTTAAGGTTTTAAGATATTTGTTCAACACAAAAAGCAAAAATAAAAAGTGACAAAATTATGAAATAGTTCTTGAAAATAACATTATTCTCACAAGTATTCTAAATATCTATCCAATATACCTAAAAAAATTCTCATAATACCTTAACACTATTTACAGCACAATATACAGGAAACTTAAAATTATTTTCATTACTCAGCATTTATAGTATACTGGACAATCATTTAAGTACCCAATTTTATTTGAATAAAATCTGGTAATTAAATAATAGTCCAGTAATTGAATAGTGACTAATAAAAAAATAAGTTGTTATTCATCATTATGATATTAGCATACCAATTTAGGTAAAATAATTCAGTAAATTTGGTTAGTGAACATGATAGCAGTAAAATAAGCATTGTCTCACCTATAAACATCAAATGTTATGTAACTTACTTTAGTCTGAGAAAAGTTGATGGAAGAATGAAAGACCAAAAAATATCTGTCCATGCAGTGCTACCCAAAACAGACTAAATAGAAGAGAATGAAAAAAAAAACATGTATATATTCATATAAAATGAAAGAAAACTAAATATGCTTAAAAAGAGACATGTTTAAAAATATTAACTTTTACTAATATTTAATATTTTTAACTTAACTTTCAAATAACTGATTTCCAAACTGAACATACAATTCATAAAATATTTGCAAAGAGTTTTAATGACTATTTCACTGAAACATATAGTATTAATAAAAATTTCTTTAATTGTGCAAAACTTTCATTTTATCACTACATTTTCTTTTCGTTTAATACTGGAAATCTTCGAATTTAATTTCAATGTCATTAATTTCAGTTTAAACTAATTGATTTGCTATATTTGAATGCTGTCTTTAATTCATGCACCTTGCCCTCATTTATGCAAGTGAGCTGAATGGTTTCACACTACTCTTAACATTGCTACTATATTGCAATTCCTTCAATGTTGTAATACTAAGATATTTTTGTCCAAATGTAATTTTTTTTCAATAATTAGCACACTCATTGTATAATTTATGAAAGCAGAATTTAAGTCTGCCCCCACTTTTTCCATGCACAAATTTTTTTTTACAATTTAAATCTACTATTTCTGAATATAAAATATTTGACATGAACACAAATTTGAGCAAATTATTAAATACATTAGTACAATGCAGCAATAAGTCAATACAATTTATATTGATATTCTACCTCCTCTAAAGATATATGTTTGTATAAAAAAACTTTGGTTGAGATATTGATATTTTTCAATTCCTATTCCTGAAATTTTATTTCAGTTTTAATTTGAATGACATATGAACAAATTTTTTTCATTTGAAAATATTAGGGAAGGGATAAAAAATATTTATGTATGACTACAAGGAGTTCAATCACACTCAATGCAGAAAAAGAAACAATTCCTATAAATTTCTCTTTTCATTAACACATGTAGATTTTCTTTTTAAAACAATGGAAATTTAAAAGGAAGAAGTTAAATGAATAAATTTTTTCTCCCAATACATCATCTCAAAAAACTGTAAAAAGGTAAGCCTTTCAACTATACAATTAAATCGATGACTGTTAGTTTCCTGTGAATTTTAAAATATGGAATCTTAACTCTATACATATTAAACCTTTCTAATTTGTATCCGATTGAGTGAGTGAACATGGAGTTTTCTGGCGCAAAAGCCAAATCTGGCTATACTTCACCAAACATTTGTTAAAAATGGAAAACATTATATATCTTAAAATGTTGATAAAAACACAGTAAGAGTAAAATATCATATAAAATGCAAGAATTATAAATTCATGAGATAAAAACATTTTAATTTTGGTAGGGAGATACCCTACCATGTCAGACAAGGTAAAAACAGATCAAATTGAAAACGAAGTAAGACACATAAAAATTGCAAAAAGCTGGTTAAAATATTTGTTTCAAAAGTTAAACTTAAAAAATTACTTTTTACTGTTTTTAACATGAGTGGGTGTTAGAAGGCAAAAGTATTGATTTTGTGACAATGGTATTCTAGCATTTCCTCGTCCAATGTATCTTGCATCTGTGGGGTGCCATTTTTTTTTCAATATCCAAATAGTGCTTTTTTTTGCACTTTGTTTTAAACCTCTAGTTGTAGTGGGTACATGGGGAGTTTGATTATTTGATGCCTGGATGATTGGTATTTGGGTGCAGGAAAAGGTGGCTTTTTCTTTTTTGGAAGGGAAGGGGGAAACAAATCTTTTGATTTGGTGATGCATTTTACCTGATCTTATAAAGCTGAACAAAAACTATTAAAAGCAGGAATAGATGACTGAGATTCCAACACTGTATGTTCTATTGAAGATGTGGAAGGCAAGAGGTCTGCCTAAGTGGTAGACAACGATGTGAAAACTGAATTGAAGCAGATGCATTTGGCTGTGGCAAGGATAACAGAGTTTGAAGTAATTGTAAAGGTGGGCATTTGATTGTTGTAATATTTTCATTTGTTTCTGTAGTAGTGGTAGCAGTTGAGAGTTCGGCAACTTGGGCGGAAGTTTGGGATAACTGCGTAGCTATTAATTTTCGGGCTTCTGCATATGATATATTTCTATTTGTTTTAATGGCTTGGATATCTTTTTTGGTTTTTCATTTAGGGCACAGTTTTGAGTTGGAGGAATGAAGCTGTGAACAATTAATGCATTTCTGCTCCAGACTGCAATCTGCAGAAGAATGATCAACAGATGCACATCTAGAGCACGTCATTTGCCCATGGCAGGCTGTTTGTGAGTGTTTGAACCTCTGACACTTGAAACAGTGCAGAGGATTCAGAATGTATGTGCATAATTTGCAGTTTAAATAACCAGCTTTGATTGTTGTAGGCAGTTTCAGGCTATTGAAAGTTAAAATTAAATGTTTCGTCGCAACAATAGTTGAATCTTTTTTTTTTATTGTCATTCGCCTGACTTGAATTACACCCTGATCAGAGAAACCTTCAAGTACACTCATGGGGAAAAAAAATTAGCGCACCAAGAAGGAGTCGTCAAAATGAAACAAAACTTTACATACCTAATGACTATTTTGATATAAGTAAATGATTAGAAAATCAAAGAAAAATGATCATTTACTTCAGAAGAAAAGGCAAAAGAACGGAGGATTTAATACCCGGTTGAACCCCTTCTAGCATGAATGCACAATGCGATACGATCAGGAATTGAAGCATAAAAGTTCTATATGATGTCTTGAGACATTTCATTCCATATTTGCGGTAACCTTGCCTCTAGTTCGTTCAAACTTGTGGGATGATCAACTCACCATCATAAATGATCCCAGATATGCTCGATTGGAGACAAATAAGGGGATCGGGCAGGCCAAGGAAGGGTAGAAACAGTGCCGAGACAGTCTTGTGACACCCTTACTGTGTACGGCCGAGCATTGTCTTGTTGAAAAATGGCTCCTGGGAGTTGTTACAGGAGTGGCAACACATGTGGTACCAGAATGTTATGGACATACTGCAGGGCTGTCATTGTGCTATGGATCAATACCAGGGGTGACTGTATATTGTAGGCAATGGCACCCCATACCATCACACCAACTGTGGGAGCAGTGTGCTGCTGTAAAGCAAAGGCAGGATTGAGACATTCACCACAGGGTTTCCACACATGAACACGATTGTCATTGCTGAGATTAAATCTGGATTCATGGCTAAACACGACCTGGTTCCATTCCGCTGCAGTTCACTTTCCTCGTGGGCAGCACCACTCCAAATGAAGGCGTCGATGGGTTGGTGTCTCAAGGGAAGCACACGTAATGGGTGCCACGATCTCAAATGTCCTTCAGCCAGGCACCTTCCCATGGTTCGAGAAGACACAGAGGCCCCTCCTAGTGAATGTGCTACCTGTGCCTGGATGGCGGCCAATGAAGTAGTTGGCTGTACACGTGCATTTTTTACGATGTGGCAGTCTTCTCAACGACTGGTCTTTTGAGGCCGTCCTGAGCCTGGTCTTCATGTAAATGACATATTTTGGATCCACAGGTCACAACATAATCAGAGCGACCTAATTGACGAGCTACTCGCCTAGCTGACCACTCAGCTTCAATCATGTTGACGATTCTCCCCCCCCCTCTCAAACTGTGACATCCGCTCATATTGTCTTAGAAAAAATGGCATAATGGCATGTATATCTCAGCTCTTCCTTTGTAAACGATTCAGCACACTCAAACAAGCTTTGGTTACCTGTTTTATACTCCATGGAGAACAACGTTAAACACCCTCTACCGGCTATATGTAATGTACAATCACGCTGCATTTCTAATCATTTGCATATCTCCCCGACATGTACCCTCATGCAAAGTTTCATTACGGTCCTGCAATTATTTCTTGGTGTGCTAATTTTTTTGTCCACGAATTTTTTGTATTTCTGATTTAGGAGTGTTTAGCAAGTTAGGTTTTAAAATGATACCTCTGCAAGAGTTAAGGGTTTTATGTGGACTTATGGTTACTGTAGAATCGAGAAACGTTTTTGCAAGAAAGGACTTTGTAAGGCAGACTGAGTTTCAATAAGTAGATCCCAGACCTTGATTGTTTTATGGATTTTGGTTCACCCCCTATTCCTAATAAAGCTTTATGGATAGGAAATGGCGACTTCTTCGACATTTCTTTGTTCAGTAGAGAAACAAATAAAAATTTGAAGTGTGCACTGAATCTTTCTTATCTATGGTTTAAGTGGGTAATACAAGGCCTTTACACAGGCACAGCTGACTTGGATCCATATGCACAAAACACAACTTCATCGTGGTGTGCATCCACCCACCACAGAGTCCAACAAGGGAGGCAGAGTGCCGGTCATCTGGCAAAAACCAGGCATGGCACTTACCTGGAGTCCCCCGAGAATATAGTGCTACAGCACCAGGGTGAGGATCCAACGAGTAAACCCACAACCCTTTATCTGCAGCACCAACCCTACAGCAATGTCTCTCCTGGACACTGAAGAGAGGTATCGTACAGCGAAGCGTGGGCCAAAGGAATCGCAAAGGTATCTCCAGGACACTATTTTCCTCCTTACGGGGACGCTGCACACGGCAAACATGCGGGTTGGCAAACCAATGGTGTTAGTAAAAAACAAAACAAACGACGAAAACATAGAGAAAGAATAAATAACAAAACCAAATTAACACACTGCAAAAAGAAAACCAATCAAACATTGTTGTTAATAATGAAAAACAATCCAATCATAACAAATAAATTTAGAATATATTCAAGTATTTAAAAAAAGTTGTTACTGTGGTCTGGACATGAAAGGAAAGAAAGAGGAAATGGGATGACAAGATGGAGGGTCGAAGATAGAGAAGGATCACTAGGGTACCCCAGGTTCAGGAAACTGGTGTTTACCTAAGACAGTAAACCCCTTGGGAAAAGGAAAAGATCACTAGGGGACTTCGGGATTGTGACACCCGTACTTACCTGAAGAAAATGAGCCCCTGAGGGGAATTTGTATCCGAGTTATCTCTTTCAAACATATACAAACAAAATGCAAAGAACTGAATATGTATGCTACGAAAAGTATCACAAAACTATATATAGAACTGATAATAACTAGAAATATAGCCAATTTGTTATCATTTAAGAAGGTTCCAAATAAATTCAAAATCTTTAACAAATAATTCATGTATATTTACAGTTAAGGAAACCCAAATATAGCTGTCATATTAGATTAAAAGAAACATTTTTTCAAAATTATTTCAAAACTATCAATTCAATGAAGTGAAACTTATGAAATGATATACCATCAGTTTGACATCAAAAGTATAATTAAGGCTATATTATTGACTTACATCGTACTAGGCAGATTTCAACTTAAATTTAGACAAAAAATGTGTTGATTTTTTTTATATACTGAGTAAGTTGTCTCTGTTACTTTTTTTATTTGATGTATTTCTAACTTGTTCAACAAGTTAATACTTAAGTCAAAAAGTCAATTTTTGAATAATTTTTCTTAAAATTCATCCACTTATTGCACTACTTTAATGCTGGGAATGATGATTTTGAAACACATTGGCATTTGAGATTTCACAGATTTAAAAACTTATAATGAATTTTAAATTAAAAAACCTGGATTTCATACTTACAGGGGAAATAGGCATGAATGATGATGAAGAAACATGAATTAATACCTGAAAAAAAGTATGCAACTGTAAAGGAAATCTCTTCAAAGCACACAAATCTTAGAAATACAAAATTGGAAAGAGAGAAATTACATTATAAAAACTCTCTAGAGCTTTTTTTCCCTCTTTCCCCTCACAATAAAATGTTGCATAAACTACTCACACAATCATTTTTTCTGCATTAACAGATTAATTATTACTTTTTTAAACAACTTCAAAACTATCATATATTTCCAGAACTATTGCAAAAAACTAACAACTTCAATTATTGATTCGAAAAATTCCATGTTAATTAAACTTTATTCTAATTTTAAAAACGTTGGAAAAGTGCATATCATCTAACAGAGAATATACCAATTGAAAAAAGAATGTTCAGTTTTTCTTAAATGTATGCAGAGAGCAGTAGTGGAATGACATTTTTGCAATCAATTTTAAAAAATGAAAATTAAAAATAATTAAAAACTAAGCATTTTATTCTTAAGTTACAATAAACTAACAGGCTGAATTGGAGAATTTGTGGAGAAAAGACCAGGATGAAATTTAAGAAGTCCATTTTTGCCATTTGTTGTGGCACATTCTGGAAAATGCAATACTCGTACGGAAGAACCTAAAAATTTAAATAAAAATTAAGAGCCCAAGAATAATAATCTGTAAAAATTATAAGTTTCTATAATGCAGTTTTATAACTCATACCTTCAATAAACATTTGAAAAGCAACAATTTCTTCATTAGTCAAATCTCTGGGATGTGGAATATCAACATCTTTCCAAAAGGATAAAGAATCTGCACGTCCAACACGAAAATCCTTACTAATCTGGAAAAGAAATATATTGAATACACATTAATATATATCAAAAAGCACTAAGTACAGCCAAACCTCCATATTATAATTTTTCTACATAGCAAACTTTTACCAGGAACCAAGAACATTTCACGATTTTCTTCATAAAAATAACCTCCCTATAGCGAAGTGAATTTTCTATATAACGAACTTTTTCTCTAGTGATTCAATTTTTTCCTCCCTATTTTTAAAGTATTTCTGAACATTTCAAGTTATTGTCTCTTTTAACACACTTTATGGTGGTCATAAATCTTGAACTGGTTTTATTAGATGCCTAACTCGCCAAGAGCAATAGAATTCTGGGCATTTCATCCAAGAAGTACAACCATTAGCCCCCATTGTTCAGTTCACTGCAATATTAAAACATAAGTGCTAGAGCATCAAAGAAAAACATTTAATTCTTCAGGAAGTAGATAAAGGCATCAAGAAACTTTCCTTGCAATTTTTCTTCTTTTTTTTATAGGTAAGGTATATAAAATAAATATATATTAATTTAAAAATAGGTATAAATAATTACTTTTTTTAATATATAGTGTTTATCAATTTAAAAATTGTTTTATGTGGTTTATATAAAGAAAATTGACAGATAAGCCTCTATATAACGAACTTTTTTTCAGGATTTAGCGACTGTTATATAGAGGTCTGACTGTAATTAACTTTAGGCAAAGAAGTTGAATATTATAACAAAAACTATATGCTAAACATTTTCAAAAATACTTTACAAATAACTAAAAGCAGTCATACATGAAATAGAACATACCTTTAAAAAATTTAATGAAGCATCAGAACTTTTTTATTCAAAAATTCTAAAGCTCTAATAAATATTCAAGTGAAAGCTCTAATAAATATTCAATAAGAAGTATGTATTACACAACAAATGTTATAATTTTCATGGGAGACAAAATACACTTAAGATTTATGCAAAAAGGTATACCTCAAGAAATATGGAAAGTTACACTACTAATATTGGGGTTTTAATATGTATGGAATACTAATAATTTGGAATTTTAATTCTTATTCTCCATATTTTAATTTTTCATGTTTTAAAACAGTCTGGAGTTCTGTTACCTTGGTGACTTACAGGTGACATGGTGAATTGATCTGACTATTTTTGTGTCAGGAGACCTATGCTTATTTCACTGTCCTTGACATTCATGTTGAAAAGGAATTCTCTTTTAGGCCAGTTATTAGAAGCTTTTACTCATATTTACTGTTAGCTCAAATTTGAAGAGAAAAAGAACACAAAACATCCTTCTCGGAGAAGAAAGTCATTCTGTTGGAGAGCTTTCTGGACGAATTTTTCTGTGATTATTTTTTCAATCATTGTAGCACTTTTATAAAAATCTCTACAATTAACTCCTTTTTTACACATAACAGTCTTGACATTCAACATGATATTCAGCAAAAGATTATTGTTAACTACCTCAGAAAGTTATATGATGTCCATTTAAAATATGATACACAACTTTATAAATCGCCATGATTATAAGTTGCGTAACTTGTTTAATTAAGCTAATTTTTCAGCAAGAGACAGAGGATAACAAATCTTAATTTTGCTTTTTAATATTAATTAATTTTTCTTCACTCTTTGGAACATGTTGAGTTAAACTTCAAAAACTTTATCATCAATTGAAAATTTTCAGAATAAAGGACGTTTGTCAATTGTCCAAATGTGAGCAACTTATATTTAAAAAACTACAGTTTTAAAAAAAAATTGGCAAAAAAAGTGATTAGAATAATTCTTATTTTTAATAATAATTCAAACTGCAGTTGAATGTTAAGACAACTGATAATGTATTTAAATATGATGTACTGAGATAAAATTGTCAGTTATGTAAAATGGTAGGGCAAAAGCAAAATGGACTTAAATAGATAATATCACACTGTATATAAATAGAATAAAATTTAAATCCAGAAAGGACTTTTACATATTCAAATTTTCATTTTGGTATCTATGGACTTATGTCATACTGCAAAAGTAAAATAAATCATTACTAATTCAAGAACAGAGATATATTTATTCATTGAAAATCAAATTTTAAATTAAACGTAATAGTTTGATTATTAAAGAAATAAACTTGTGCAGTTTAACTGCTAATTATTAAAATAAAAATTTAAATAATCATAATAATAACTATGATGAGAAACTGGATTTGAATAAAAACACATTCACTTACTGTATTGCAGGGTACCATAATATTCACTGCAAGACGATCCCAAAGACTTACATGATTGGCGACCATCAATTTTGCATTTTCATCAGTATATTTATCATCAACTTCAACAATTATACCCAAGACTTTACATATTCCTTTTAATATTGTACTGAAACATATTAAAAATTAATTACAAAATAAAATAAATGTATCATTAACATCTTGCAAAACTAACATCCAACCAGTTGTTTTATTAAAATTAAGAGTATTTCAAGAAACTTAAAAAAAATATATGGGCTACATTTAATATTTAAATAACAAAAATATTATTTACGTACCCAAGGCTATACACTAAAATAACTAATATAACAATGGAAAATTTTTATAAGAAAATTTTAATTGCCAATCATAAATTAGGGTTGCTTTCTTACAAATTGAAAAAGGACCAAGATCAGACTAAATTCCTCAGATTGAAAAAATGTTTCAGTATTTAATGTAACTTCCAATTATTACAACCCATGATACACAAGTTTTTAAAATTTAAGAACTATTCATAAATGTAATTTTTTTCATTTAACATCAAAGTTAAAAAATTAATTTAGCATTACAATATCCAAAACAAAATAGGAATACTTTCATTCAGGAAAAAATTATTGATTCAAACAAAAGTATATTTTAATGAAACTTAATTTTCTGTTTATGTTAGTGAAACCAAAATATTAAAACTGGAACATGTTTCTGTATCAAATATATTCCAAGTGTTAATAAAAGTATTCAAAATCAAGGTTTTTTACATTAGGCAATGGCACACTTAAAAATACTAAAAATTTTTTTTAAATTCAAATTGTATTTATTTATTACTCTTTTGCTCTAAATATTAACTCAAAAGAAACTAAGGTGGCCGTGGTAGCCGAGTGGTATAGGTATCGGACCGTCGCTTGGCTTGTCACGAGTTCGAGCCCAGTACCACTTAAGACCCGCCATGTAGGGCAGTGATGCACGTTAAATCTGTCGAAAGCTGAAACGTCATCCCGTTGGTGTGGTGTGGTAGTTAGGAGAGGGGGTGCCAGCTCAGGTGTCGTCCACGTCACTTGACCATGGTTCAAAATTATGTGGTCCGTCACCAAAAGCTCTCGTGTATGTAGCTGAACAATGCGACGTTAATATTCAATCAATCAACCAACAAAACTAATACATTTTATATTTACAATCATTCAACAGTTAGAAAACATTTCTGTAAACTTCACATAATTTTATTAATTTAATTAAGTCTAACAATTTCCAAGCAATTTTATGAGGCATAAAAGCATAGAATTTTTGAAAAATCTGAGTAATACATTAACTGTCCTTTCTCTGTGTTTTCATTTATATTTCAATAATCTTATACCATAACTACAGAAAAATACATACACAAGTCATTAAAACAATAGAATTTATTTAATTAAAGATAATGCTCAGTTTTATACAAATGTAATTGAAAACAACAAAAAACCTTTTAGTCATAATGGGTTTTCAAAAAAAAATGTTACTTCTATAATAAAATATTCTCTTTTTGTAATTCATAATGGTTTTTCCAAAAATAATATTAGTTTTGCAATTAGTGGTTCTCTTTTAGTAAACAAATTGTAATAAAAAATACTATGGTAGCAAATTTCAGTTAAAAAATTCACTACTGAGAAATATTACAACCTAACAAAGATATGTTATTTCTATGAGCTAAATGACAAATAAATTTTGAGGTAGAAGGGAAATTTTCTAAAAATGTGAGAATAGTGATTTCATAAAAGCTCCTTCATTAATTAAATTTATTCACTGAAAATGTGTATATGTATATTTCCTTTCTCTCAAAACTTACTTTACTTACAGCTTTAACACTACACTACCCAAGTAGTTATTTCACTATCTTTTAGATTTTGAAAAAATCAATGATTTTACTATTATGCTTGATTACTTTTTATGTAAGTTTAAGAAAAGCAATAATGTTGAACTTATCACAATATAAAAAATAATTTAATTGCTCCAGTAGGTTCAACTGCAAGCAAACAAAGAAATTTCATAAGCCATATGATGCAAACTATTAATTGGTTGGATTAGACATTATAAAACACTTAAAGCTGCAACAAAGGAAAAAAATATTGAAAAGAAGAAACCTCACCCTTTTTGATAATACAAAAATATTTAATGTAACAATGAATATAAAAAAAGTTTCAAGTCAAAGAAAAAAATATTTGATAGTTTGGTTAGCAACGAATAATGGAAAAAAACAAAAACAATTCCTTTAAAATACAAAATAATTTTCAATTAGAATAAAATTATAAAATACTAAATTCAAAATCAATCAAACAATATTAATTCTGATGCTTCTTTACAGATTTTTTTAGGTATTATAAACAAAATAATTCTAATTATCAAAGCATATCAAAAGATGAGGTTATAAATACCAATGCAGTTACATAGTTCATAAAAAAAAGGTGAATTATACATTGAACTACACAATAAAAAAAATTAGAAAATTTTTAGATATAATCTTGAAACAATAAAATAAACAGAAAAATTATATAATTAAGCTCTGAACTTTAGCAAGTATGAACTCTAAGATAATTCAATTAGTAATTCAGCTTAAAATAAATAAAGAATTTATAGAGAAAAGATAAGTCATTTTGAAAAAAAAATGTAAAAAGAGAAAGATCTTTCAGAAAAAATTTCAGCTTGAAAGAAATTGAAGGTAAAATTTATGAATATAATAATAGATTTAAAATAAGATAAACCAAAAGATTTTAAAGACAATGATACAAAAACATATCCAGTGAGATAAGCATGTTGAGGTAAAAATAAACTTGTTAATGGTTGAACTTTAAACTCATAAAATTTTTTTAAAAAAACAGCTTGTTTAATAAATGTTACATTTTCTTAGAAGCATCAAAACGATTTTAACCTATTAAGCAGCCAGTATTTTTCATTAAAATGTTTCTAAAAAGGCACAATTTCAATCAAAATATCAATTATGAATGACAATTTGAACATTCTGTCATGAGATTTAGTTAATTTATTACCCTAAATATGTTAAACATTCGTAACCCAGCAAGAAAAAAGAATGTATATTTATATACAATACATACCTCCTACATGATAAAAATATCTGTCACCTCAAAAACTAAAGGAAGTAACTCAAAATAGTTTAATCAAACAAAAAATAACATTGATAAAAAATTTCTGAAATAAAAAAATAAATTGCTACCTAAAAATGTACTTTGAATAGAAAGGAAGAAAAAACTTCTATAACACTCATTGTTCATAACATTTTACAGAAATTTCAAGCAAAAAGAATATATAAATGATATTTGAGATTACAATGTTATGCTTATGATTTTCTTCAGATTATACACAGCTTCATACGAATATGAGGGGGAAAAAAAACCCACTTTTTTCTACACTATAAATTTTCTGAGAAACTTAAAAAATCAATACCTTCTCTTCTGGGATTTTTGAGGAAGAAGTAATAAAATCAAAAACCCCAAAACACCAGCAATTAATCTTGTAAGAAGAAGTAACAATGCAAATGGAAAATATAAAACTGCCTTGTAAAGCTTCGGACTAACCAGAATCCTAAAATAAAAAGTAAAAATAAGAGTCAAAATAAAAAAAATATTTTTGAAAAACTAAAAGAATGAAATATTTATAATTCTGAATGCTTAATTCATGTTATGATTAACTTATTACAATTACAGAAATAAAATTCAAGTTTTGCCTAATCTAAAAAAATGCAAGACATGAAGAGAAATTACAGCATATTTTATAATATGCCTCTGGTCCTTTTCCACACATCACATAAAATAATAAATATGATAAGGCTTTTACCATTTATAAAATATGGAAGAAAAAAGAATTGTTGGCAATCAGTTTGTGTACAAACAAGAAGTAGGGTAAGTATTTTTAATTAAAAAGGAGAACACACAGAAGACAAGCCACACATTAGAAAAATTTCAAAAGCTCAGAAATTATTTGCTACTTCCATTCTGAAAGGGATTTAACACTTTTTATTTGCTAATGCAACACTTTATATAAATACTAATTATGATCTCTGAAAAGAAATAATTTCATGACATAGAAATAGATGGTTTATTAAAGATTTTTAAATAATCATGAAAGCACTTTTGAGGAATTACTATATGTAAATTTATTATGTAACATGTCAGCAACCATTTATATAGAATCTTACTATAAGTAAGTTTATAATAAAACTTAATGCATACGCAATCAGTTATATGTAATCGATTTAAAAGTGGGAGCACATAATGCATATACTGATATACAAAATGTATATCTTAAAATGTACATGTGTTAAAATTATTGATTAAAGATACTTTATTATTTCTTTTGAATTTTCATATTTTGTACAAAGTGATAGTTGATAACCCATTAGAATTAGATATTTAAAGAAATCTTTTCCTCTTTTTCATACACATCTAGCATTTTATTTATTTATTTCCACATGGTTTCGAAATAACATGATAGTTGATAATCCATTCCTCTCTCTCTCTATTGGGTATTTAAAAAAATTATTTTCATACATAACTAACATTTCCTTACAGTCTTTATTTTCATGATTTTGAAATAACATGGTTAAAAACTAGCAACATTTTCTTTTTTTTAATCACATAACTGATTTACTTTAACAAATGATTTTTAATTGCTGATTGTTCCAGAAAAGGATAAGAGAAAGAGAATAAAATTCCTCAATTATCACTACTTCAACTTTTGAAGGTTTTAAACATGATACTAGTCTGGAAAATAATTTCAAAAATATTTATTCAAACCTAGAACACATCTTAAGATTCCAACAAAATCTAAAGATTTGTTTAGCAGCATACCAAGAATTATATAAGGAACTTGTGAAACCTAAGCAGCAAATAAACAAATGAACAGACTTTCTGATAAAAGGGCAATTCCATAAAATATTTCCGAAAAAATTCATTTTTGTGAAAATACCACTGTTAAACGAAAATCTTCCATGCATTCAAGCCTAGCAGATGTGGCAGATCATTCTAGTGAGGGCAATGATTTTGATTAAAAAAACAAATGCCATTATCACCATACAGCACAAACACACAACTAACAAAATTAATATTTCTAATATTTTAAAGTTTTTATCCTTTTTTGAGATAATTTATATGTATTCACAATTTTATTTTAGTTATTAACTGAAACATGTATGAATTATATATATATATATATGTTAGATGTTAAATATATACATGTCGAGATAACAGCCTTTGATGCACCATAACCCACAAAAAACTGTAACTGTATATACATGTCAATATATATATATATATATAAATTTATACAGTTGATATACACAAAAGCTAACACAAAACTGATATTAAATGAATATGCATTTTAAAGTATTCTTAGTATAACAAATGAAGTTTTCCTATGCACACACACACAAAAATAAAAAATACAGTTAAAATTAACTTTATATTCATTAGAACAGATTAACACATTTATAAACAAGCTTATTTGTTTAAAATTTCTTCTCTTAATTTTGAACATTGAAATTCATATTAGTTATAAAGTTATAACATTATAAATGCATAGATTGAAAATGCAATAATTTATTTAACAAGTTCATTGCTTTTTAAGTTCCTAATATGGGAGCACTCTGATATCTCACTTGTTTAAACCAAACAAGTAAATTTGTCTCTAAATCCTCATGTTTGGTCATTCTCATCCATTTTTGTGCTGGTTCAAACTTACTCCGTACAAACATTTCCATAATTAGCTCTTTTTTTAATTCTTGTTGATAATGCACAGTTCGCAATACCAAATCTTTACACATTTCAGTTTTTGTTTTCTGTATTTCATCAACAGCCTTAAGAATCTCCAACTTCATTTTAAGCGAAATAGAAGTTTGCTTTCACCCTAAGCTCTTTGTGTCATTATGCTCATAAAAATTTTTTTTCTAAAATAAAAAAAAAGTGGTGGTGTCTTCTGTATTTTATTCATTTCTAGAAAGGAAATCTTTTCATGTTATGCAATTTTCATTTTGTGTTAAGAGAAAAAAATGCATGAAAATACATAATAGCTTGTCGGGTTTTCATGTTAACGGATATATAATTTCTTATAAAAAATGGTGAATATAATGGACTTCTAACATAAAAAAGGATGCAATGATAAAGTACAAGAAAAAAACACATCAGAATTGTATTTCAAAAATTTTTCATGAAGATAACAAAAATTCTAAAATAACTTATTTTATCTTATCTTTAATTTAGATTGTACAGAAATTACTAAATAGACTAATGGAGCTTGAAATGGATATCACTTAATAAATTTCTACACTATGCTGTATGCAGACTTGGAGACCCAATTGTATTTTGATGCACAGCAATAAAATTATGATGCCCTCATTATTAGACATTATGCCAATAGTAGAGTTAAATTAGAGACACTAAGCTACAAGCAAATAGTGATTCTAATTAATATATGCCTTAATGCAACTTAAGCCTAATTTTATAACACAGACCATAAACTAGGCAGTTGTTTATTTTTTGGAGTGAAAAATGTTCTCAACACAAGTTAATAGAAGTAACCCTCCTATAACATGATAGATTTTTAGAAAATGCTGTGTAGTGGGAAACGATGTTATACGAGACCAAGAGTCAGAAAGAAAAAGAGGACTGTGTTCAAACATATTTAGAACATTTTTTTTAAAAAAATTACACATGAAGAACTAAGAAGCATACGTAACACAAAAAATATTATTTTCCTTTAATATGACCTTAATTTAATAAATGTCTCTCTTATTACTGCTTAGTACAACTAAATGAGAAAGTGTTTTCAAATGAACACTGTTACTTTCAGTATCTTCATTTAAGTTTTTTGCACCTTCTATCCTCTTCAAAAAACCTGAAAATACTTATGAAATATATGTTGTAGTAGTTAAAATTAATATTAAGTAATATAAAAACCTTTCAAATTCTTCTGAAAGTCATTAAAAAATACAAGACATTTTGGGTATAAATTTGTATTACTTTCAAAAATATATGTCAAAAATATAAATGTTGGAAAAAAAAGGATTTCTCACTTAATAATCTAATTTAAAAAGAAAAATGCATGAAAAATACAAACAAAAGCAGATCCATACTTCCCCTCAAAACTTGCTTCAGAATCCTTTTAATTAAGGAAAAAGTTTTTTAATCAGAAGCCTTTTAAATCACTTTAACTTGTAAAAAAATGCACACACACACAATAAAATTTTTAATCAATAATTTTAAAATGTTCTTATGATATTGCATAAAAATTTCAATGTCATCTTGATAGAAGACACAAAAACTCAGATTATAGGTCAATTAATGAGGAAATGACAGAAAAAGTTTATTATATTCAAATGAGATTTTAAAAAATTCAGTCTTATATAAAAATCTAATAAAAAAACTTTCTTGTGTAAATTATTACACATACATTACAAAAATATAATTCCTCTCATCAAAGATAATACAATATTTAACTTTAATATTATTTAAAATGATCCACATGTCTTTGTTTGAATAGAAAAATACAGCCTTTTCAGTAAATTAAACTTGCAAATAATTATAAAACTAGAAAACAAAAATATCCTAAAATACCTTCACATTACTATTTTGCAAAACAAATTTTTGTACGCAGTAATGTTCGCATTAAGTAAAAAAAATCATAAGGTGAAAATCTTGAATTTATCCGCGTCTTATCTGTTATAAGAGCTGATATTTAGTTTTAAAAAGTCAGATAATTATGGATGTTAAACAGAGAATTCAGTGAAAAACTAGTAATACATACAAAGAATACAAATCTTACCCACATATATAATAACCACCCAACTAAAGGATTCAATTACCAAAATATCGCTAAGACTGTTTTAATTTGTACGTAAAAATTATGAAAAAATAATCAGACTAACAATTTGACATGCCCACCTGCTAGAATCAAAAAGATCTTCTAAGTTAATACTTGACGGTACATTTGTCTTCTCTGAAGATAACCCAGTTTCGACCAGCATTTTCAAAAATATTAAATGTGCAACATTATAAACAAAAAACGACGGAAAGATAGGTGAGTATTTAAAATTTAATAATCGAAACTCGAAACTAAGTTGAGAGTATTTTGGTACGTTAAAGCGCCACTCACAGTTACGGTTTTGACGAAAAAAATTTACTTTACACTCAGTAGAGTTCGAAAAAAAAAATTATTAATTTTAAAGGCTTGTAAGAAGTTTTCTAAATTTCGGATTACTTATCTTTCCCTCTATTAAGGATATCACCTCATTTTCTGACATGAATATTCTAAAATAGCATAACAATATCGATGAATATCTTAAGGGATATCAATAGTCCCTTCTAGGAGTTTATGATAATGTAAACATGTAACAAATCGGAAAACGCATATTTTTTTCGATTAATATTGATCAAAGAACAAAGTTAACTTGTGAAGCATATTATAGAAACACTACAAAATTTAAACGCACTCTCCATTTTCGTTTGTAACAAAAGCTTGCATAATCGGTAGTAAAAATAGATCAGCACCGTGATCCTATCAAGAAATAATCCAAGCCGAAAATGTCGTGAAATGAAACAATTGCTCCTGAAATGAACCAATCCAGTATTCATGAAATGATTGATGAGAAAGTGAAACAAACCAACGTTGTGCCCGAAATATTCTCTTGTCGCTTTCCTAGACAAGTTTAAATAAAGCATTACAACATCCTTTTTTTCTTCTAAATGATTCATGTAAAATTTTGGGAAATCTTTTAAAACGGGGGCTGGGATTTTCCCCCGCCAAATCCTTCTTTTCTAGTCAAAGGTGGAACGCCAAGACGTATCCTTGGGAGGAACCGGTTTGCAGTAACCATATGCGATACGTTTCTCCTCGCAGGAAAAGCTCATCGTAGTGATACACTGCGTTTCTGATAATCATTTAAAGCTCATGTTCTCTAGAAATATTACCAGGGTAGTTTCAGCAGTAGTTTTAACAATTTCTCGAATTCACTTTGAAAAAAAATAAAACCAGTTTTAAAAAAATTTTTGCTTTTCCCAATTTAATTTAAAAAATTTTCAGTTTTTTTTTCAAAGCAAGGAATTATTATCATTTAAATACGAAGGTAAATTACATTAATTTTATAAATATAAGACGTAAATGTAAAATTACACGTAGTTTTAATTTTTTGATGTACCAAGGAAGGTAATTATTTATCTAATACAGAAATTTCATTTATCTTATTATTCTAAATATATATTATTTGTTTTATCTCTATCATTATCATAATTTCTAAAGGAGATAATCACTCATGTTTCTCTCGAAATGTTAAAATACTTTACTGAATTTTCTTCCGTTATATTTATTCATAGAGCTGATTAATTATACTCAACAAAAATATTATTTCATACTGAGTTTTTTTTCGATGTAATAGTTAAAAGATATAATTTGGAAGTGAATATATACTTGCAGTACAGTATTTTTTTCACATTTTTATTACTTTTCTCTTTTTTCGCTGATAGTTTTTCGAAAAAATAGTAATTTACAAAAAATTGTTGATATCACATAAGTTAGTGAATAGTATAAGAAAATTCACATTTGTGTTCTAGATAGTAAATGTGAAGAAAATAAATCCAGAATTATATATATATATATATCCATGTAAAAAAATTTAGAATTCTTAACAACCGAAACATCACGCTCTTAGAAAAGCAGATTTATTGAGAGGGGTGACTGCAAAATGATATCTTATTTGCACTACTTGTCTGAACAGGAAATCAATTCAATTAATAGTGCATTGGGGATATAAATACATTTATCTTAAAATTTAAACCCATATGAAAATGTTAGCATTTTTTTTATAAAACAAATTAACAAAAATTTAAAAAAAACCTTAAGCCCCAATGTTTTTTAAATTCCTTTTTTCCTTTATAACCCTTTCCCATGATTTATTATTATTGTATCAACAAAAAAAAAACTTTATTAAAAGCTCTTGAACCCTTTTTAGTAAAACACTTTTATATACATTTGTGTATATAAGATTTTATTATGTACACAGTAAGATTTTCTGTGTATATTTATTTTATAAACAAGTTATAAGATGTAAACATTCTTTTCAAAGGAAATGAGTGATTTCCATTTTGTACAATTTACACTTCAATATTTGAACCTTATACAATTTCAATTATCCCAAAAAAAATTAAAATTGAATAGTTTAAATATTCATGAAAAAATTTAAAAAATAAATTTGCATTCAAATAATGATGATTTTCCCAAAATTTTTGTGTTCCTTAATTTATTGTTTTCTTATAAGAGATAAGAAGCTTTTAAAAAAACTTGCAAATCTAAAAAAATTAAAAAAAATTATTTTAAGAATCTTTTATTATTACTAAAGATTGAACATTACATCAACTGTAAATTTTTAAAGAGGGGAAAATGTTGATAAAATGAATATTTTTTAATTTTTGTTTTAGTGTTTAACTTTTTCCTTGTAAAACAAGAATGAATGTTTTTAACCCAACATGTTTAAAATTTTTTTTTTCAGAGATTATACCCAAATTTTTTTTAAAAAATGAAACATTAAATTTAGATTTGCTTATAGACCATAGCCAAAAAAATATGATTAAAAAGGGGGTTTAAATTTTTAAGAACTTAAAATAATGATAAGTAGTAAAAATAAAAATTTTTTTTTAAAAGAAATTTTTTTTTTAAAAATTTTTTTTAATTGTTTTTTGTGGTGTTTTTATTGTAAAATATCATATATAGCATACCACTTTCAAGGGTTGTAAAAGAGTAATACCCTTAGGTACTAAAGTCCCAAAATTAAATTTTTTGTGGATAGGATGAAAAAATGGGGCAATTCCAAAAAGTTTTATATTTTCCCCTTGTTTTCCAATCAAAATTTCCCTTTTTTTCCCCTGATTATTACTACTTAGAAATATCAGCAATATTTTAAATTTTATTATAAAAAAAAAAAAATCAGATATTTCAACTAAATTTCTTAATATGCATATATTCACAAAAAAAAATTATTTTAAATTTTTAGGGGCCTTTCCCTTTCTAACCCCCCAAATAATCAAATTTATATTGTTTGAGGACTCAAACTTTTTTTTTTTGCATATTTTTAAGAAAAAAATTTTTAATTTTAGTTTTGGGGGTTTTAAGATTGACATTTTTTACTAAATTTGTCCCTTGTGACATAGCCATCTGTCATAGCTATGACGTGGTGGGCCCGCGAAAAGTTAGGGGTGGGGATTATTGGAAGGATGAGACATTCTATAATTTTAATACAACTTTTATTAAAATTTAACAAATTTACTTATATAACGAACAAAATTTTATTTTAAATGAGAAAAAACCCCAAAAGTAAGCCGAATTTTTAAAAGTCAGAACCCTTTCCAGATCATTTTATCCTAAATATAATTGATTATCTACCTAATCCCCTTTTTAAAATTTTATATTATCGTTTAAAAAGTAACCTTCCTCCCTTTGGGTTTGAAAAACTCATCAATTCTGCTTCTTGTAGATAGATTCTCGTGTAAAATTTTCCCCCTTATAAATATTATTATAAAGGGTTGGCGTTTCCGTTTTTCTTGTGAGAAAGGCCCCTTTGTTCCGAACTGCTCCAAAATTGCTTTCTCAAAGATTGCCACCCCTCTCACAAAATTTTTTCTACCCCTTTTTTAAAAAGGAATCTTATTTGCATTGTTTCTTCTTTTTTTCCTCTTAAAATTTGGGGTTTGGGAAAAATTTTTCCCAATTAATCGTGGCCGTCAAAGAACTGGGAAAGTTATGTTAGAAGAAAAAGGAGAGATGTCAAAACCCCCTCCAAGAAAAAAAACGTGATTTTTTTAAGGATTCTCAACCCCTTTAATAAATTACGTGCCAAAATTTTTTATTTCTGAATCTTTTTCGTTTTCAAGTTTTATTTAAATTTTTTAACCTTGAATCCTCTTTTTAATTTTAAAATTTCCAATATTTATCTTGATTTTTAATTTTCATTATTAAATGTAGAATTAAATTTAATATTCAACTTAGTTTTTAAATTTTAAAACTCTTAGGATACAAATAAATTTTACCCCCATTAACTGGGCCAACATTAACAATTGTTTTTTTAATAATGGGTATTTTTCCTCACTTTTACATATTTTACTTAACTCTATTTTTGGGCTCAACCAAATATTGATACATTAAACCTTCTACTAATTTTTCCTGGGTGCGCAGACCCAAACTCTGAAATCAGGACAAACATTCAATGGGGAGCTAGGAGTCCGGCCCCCCGCCAAATTTGGGAGGCTACATACCCCATGGCAAAATTTTTTGGGTCTGTCACCCCGAAATAAAACTCTCTAAGTTACTTTGTCAAATTATTTTTTAATAATACCAATAATTTTTAAAATTTTTTATGCTTATATATCATTTGAAAAATCACAATAAACTTTCATTTCCATCCCGCATCTAGTTCCATAAAACTTCCAATGAGCCGCGAAAATTTTAAATATTATTGTTAGTGCCCTGACTACGCCACTTTTCCCCTAACCCAGATGAAATCTTAATACGGAACAATACAACAACATATATATACATACATAAAAATATCCCTTTAAAACTTTTTTTCAAAAAAACCATTAAAAAAAATAACCAAAGGAATTGTCGCATCTCACGAAGTCATACATCGAAGAAAAAGAAATCCCAATTACAATTTTTTTCCAATATTATAAGAAAAGTTTACAAGTCAAAAGTTCAAAATAAATATACACTCATTGTAGTGTCCTTTTGCTTGGTTATAACTTTAAACAGGGCCCCGAGACTTCCTTTTTTAATAATTCTTCCGACCATTTGTTGGAAAGATCAAAAAAAAATGAAACAATACAACCTGTTTTTTATTAGCCCCCACCCCCTCACTTGTAATGACGAGGTGCTACCATGTTCTTTTTCCCCTTCTCGTTCATTGGCTGCCCGGGTTCTTTATGTTGCCTGCTGTAGGGGTTTTTAGTCTCCTTTTTCGGCTTTTTTCCCTTTCTTGTCTTGTTGTTTCCTTCCCGGGCGGGACACCTGATCCTTTCTCTGGCATGGGTGCCCAAATTTATATGTCCTATCTTGAACTCCAGATGTTTCCTTGGCCGGTCGGGACTCCTGATCCTTTCTCTGGTGTGGGCGCAGGTTGTACTTCGGTCCATCTTGAACTCCAGTTGTCTCCGTCTTGTTCTTTTTCCTACTTATATAAATAGTACTGGATGACAATGGTCTTTTTTTGTATTATTGGGGCCCTTTCTCTGCCACTTTCTCTGTGGTCCACCCTTTCCCCCCCATCCATACGACCTTTTTTAAATTTCCCCTTTGCTAGCCTTTTTTTCTTTTATTTTTTTTTCATTTGTAAAAGAGCTTTGGAAGTGATCTGACCATTGATCTTTTCGCTTATCGGTCCTATCCGTGTTTTTTTTTATATTGTTTTTATTGGGGATTAACCCCCTTTTCCTCTAACTCCCTTTCACCGCAGATCTTTTTTTTTCCCCTAGTGTGACTATTTTTATTTTTTGATGTACATTTTCCCGAACTACTAGTTTCCCGACGTGAACTAATACTATCTGGGCTACCTTTTTACTAACCCCGACCCCGTCACATTTCCTATGACGATATATTCTTTTTCTGATAACGTTAACCCGTTAATCTTTTTCCTAAAATCCATAATTTCAATATTATTATTATTTCTTTTTCTAAAACTCTATAGGGTCCTTCAAATCTTTGTTTAAATTTGGAACAAAATTTTTTTTTAAACCGCTGAACTTAAAGGGGTGGTCTCTAATAAAAACCCAATCATTTACCTTAATTTGTATATCCGTCTTGTCTATTATAATATCTTTTCCCCCCTTTCCCGTTTTGTTTTCTTTTTAGTTCTTTGCTTCCTTAAATATTTTTTTTTATTTTTAACTTTGAATTCCCATCCATCTGGGGAAAACATTACTAATTTTTTAAATGGGAAACAATTTTCGACCCCAAAAAAAAAATTCCGAGGTAAATTTTTCCCCCTTTTTCATTCACCGCCGTACGAATAATAAGAAAACTCACGTAAAATTTGATCCCAAGTATCGTGTTGATCATTAACCCTAATTTGCAATCATTTTTCACTATATCTCAATTTTTAAATCGTTCTGTCATATTTGGTGGGCCCATATGCAACAGTCTTCACATGCCTTATGCCTAATCTTTTTACTTTTAAAAGTTCCCCAAAAAAATTTTGGATATAAATTGGGGACCGTTATCATTTTTAATTTTATTGGGCTCCAAAATTCGATATAAAATTATCAAAAGAAATATCCCTATTATACGAAAATCGTGGGCCTTTTTAAAAAGGGATAATTTCAGCCATTTGCTGAAATGATCGGAAAAACTAAAACATATCGGGGTTACGTTTTCTCTCTCAATGTAGGATAGGGGCCCAACAAATCTAACGTAGCTATCTCATTTTCGATAATTTGATACAATCGGATTTAATTGACCAGTTTGGGAACGCGTTTTTTTAATTATTAACTTGGAAATATGGCATTGAGACATATTGTTCAATAAATTTTTTTCATATACGGGAAAAAACAAAAGTCCGAATTTTATGATAAGTTTTAAATCTATCCCGATGTCCCGCAATTGGTTTTTCGGGAAAATTCCCCGTAAAGGGCATTTCTTAAAGACTTTTGGGAAAGTATACACCTTTTCACCTAACGACGTTGCGTGTTTCTCATAAAATAAAAAAAGCCTTCAATTAGACGGAAATCGTGGGGAACCCACATATCGTCGCATTAACATTTTTTCTTCCGGGGTTTTTTAAATATCTATAGGTATGACCTAATTCTGGGTCATGCTTTTTTTCTGTTATTAACTGTTCCAGCGGAAATTTAGGGCCCAAATCTCTGATTAGCAAAAATTAACTTTTTTTTCCTATTATACTTTCCACAGGGTTTTCCCTTTATAGTATATCCGCCACCGCATTTTGAGTTCCCGGTCCAAAGTTCCCCTTCTATATTAAATTCCGCTAATTTGAGTGCCCATCTGATCATCCTACTCGACAAATTTTTCCATGGGGTTAGGGGTGTTAAAAGGGAGCTTGATCTCTAATAACTTTAATTGGCATCGCTCCCAAATATGTTCGGAATTTTTTTCAACGCCCATACTACTGCCAGACATTCTCTTTCGGTTACCGTATAATTCCTCTATGCGTTGTTCAGGGTAAAATAAACAAATATAACGGGTCTGTTTTTCCTGATTAAGCACTGCTCCCAAAAACCCATTGAACTGGCATCTTTTAAATAACTCGAAGGGCTTTTTAAAGTTCGGCAATTTTAAAACTGGCGCCTTTTTTACGGGCCTTGACCCCCTTCGGGAATTTGGGCCCCCAGTGGGCCAAACGAATTTTTTTTAAATTTTTTTTTAAGATTATAAAGGGGGTCACAAAAATCCCGCATAATTTTTAATAAATTTCGCGTACCACTGGGACATACCCAAAAAATTGGACACCCCCCTTTGGGGTTACGGGGGGGGTTTTCATCTCTAGTGTGGCTGAACCTTTTTCTGATCCGTTTTTTATTCCTTTTTTCCAAAATTAATCCTAAATACTTCCCAAATTTATCGCACCCAAATTTACATTTATCTTTTTTTTAATATCACAACCCATCTTGCAACAACGAAAAAAAATTTCCTTAAATGCTCAACATGGTAAGTGAATGATGGAGACGTGAAAAAACGTCATTCATATATACATTCAAAACTTCCCCATCTCCGGTTTTAGGATTAAGTCCCAAATTTCCTTTTTTAAAATTTGGGGGCTGCCTTGATAAACCGAAAGGCATCCGCTTGAAAGCATAAGTGCCCTTTTATTTCGAATGCGGTCTTGACAATATCACTGGGGTTTACTGCCATTTAAGGGACCCACTTCTTAGATCAAAAGATGACATTATTGTTTTATAGGGGGTGTTCGTTATTAAATCATCTTTTAACGGTAAAGGGTATCCGGATACCGGATCGAATTTTTGCTTTCTATAGTCTACCGCAAATCTATATGCTTCTGGGGTTTGGTGGTAACCCATTATTTTTTTTGCATAACCCCAACTGGTGACGCGTCGGGGGTTGAATTGAAAAAATCGTTTCCTCTCGTAACATTTTTTTTATGTAAAAACAATTTTGCTTGTTTCTGCCGGTCATATCTGTATGGCCTGGAAACTACTGGTGGATTATCTCCCCTGTCAATTTTATGGTATAAAACATGAGGGAAGACCTGGTTTGTCCCAGAATAACCCTTTTAAAAATACTAAAAAAATTTTTTGGTTTTTTTTTTGTGCCCCTCCCAAATTTTTTCTTAGACAAATCTATTTCAACATTTTTTTTTCAATTCATTCAACCACCCCATTTATCTGAGAATCGGGGAATTTTTCGATTTTCGATCAAAAAACTAAAACGATCCTTGATCCATTTTAAAATCAACACCTAGAATTCATTGGGGATTCCAAATTTGTCCAAACATGAAAAGAAAGGTCTTTCGAATTTTCCTGATGCGAATATTCAATTCTACAATTCCTATATTTTGACATTTTGCTCCTGTGCTGTGGGTTACCCGGGCTCGCGATTTTTTTTAAATTTTTTTATAAAAAAAAAATTTTTTTTTACATACTTCTTCCGATATAAAGGGTTTATCTGCTCCGGTGTCCCATGGCCTTTTAAAAAAGTGTTGTTTTTAAAAAAATAGGAAAGTGGGGGAAACTCTACGGGGATTATACATATCGGAGAAAAACAATTGGTATATCTCTCGCCGATTCCTTTTGAGGATGAACTTCTTTTAAATTTTTTCAACATTCAATCGTGCCCTTTATCCCATCGCCTCATTTAAATTTTCCTTGAACCCCTATTTTCGGGCCCCTCTATTAAAAAAATTTTCATTTCGAAATATGTATCCCCTTTCGTTGAATCTCTGATCATCATTCTGAAATCTATTCCCCTCGAACCCCTCTATTACTTTGACGGCTATTCTCATAAAAATCATTTCTGCCATTATTTGGTCTACGCCCAACCTCAGAATTTCTCCAGTTTCTGCGATTAGCATCAAAATTAGGCATCCTATGCGCGTTTTGACCATCTTTCCACATTATCACTATTCTGCGAACCCCTTTTTAATTTGTAAGAATACCTCTCTTCAAATTTAGCCAATATTTCCAAAAGTTGTACGGTTTTTCTGGGATTGCGAACTTCCACGTAGTCCTGGACTTGTGGTTCGAGTCTAACAAAAATGTGATCAACCAATTCCGCCTGCGACATCCTTAGCTCTAAACTTTTATGAATTTTTAGTAAATCGTACACAAAGTCTGTTGGTTCCTGATTTCTTCCCTGCTGTGACGCGAAAAACCTAGCCTCCAATTCTTTATTATTTTTGATTGCGGGAAAAGCTTTCGCTAATTCAGCCTTGAGCTGCGCGAAATTCGTGGCTGTATCTTGCACTAGCACCGATCCAAATATTGAGTACCAATCTTGAGCCCTTCCCCTGAGATGACTTTTCAAATAAACACATAATAAGTTACTTGGGATTTCAAGTAACTGTATTTGATTATCTATTGTCTCAAGGAACTCCGCGACATTCTCAGACCCGGAAAAATACATTTCATGTAATATACCAAATCCTCCTGCATTACCTAACCCAGAATTATGAATGTTCGGGCGCCAATGTGACATAGCCATCTGTCGATAGCTATGACGTGGTGGATCCATGTAAGTTAGAGGTGTGGGATTATTGGAAGGATGAGACATTCTGTAATTCTTAATACAACTTTTATTAAGAATTTAACTTAAATTACTTATATAACGAACAAACTTATATTAAGTGAGAATAAACCACAAAGTATGCCGATTATTTAAGTCAGATCGCACAACTAGATCACTTATCCAAAATATAATTAATTATCTACCTAATCTCGCTTTCTATATTATATTATCGTTTTAGAATATAATCCTCCTACCTTGTTGAAGACTCATCGATTCTGATACTTGTAGGCAGATAAAATGTACTCGTGTACAATTGTCCCCCTATAAATATTATTATCGAGGGTGGCGTTTCCGTCTTTTCTTGTGAGTAGGCCGTCTAAACACTTGTTCCGAACTGCTCCACACTAAGCTTTCTCTAAGATTGCCATCCCTCTCACTAAATTTTCTATTCTTTTAAAGGATGTCTTATTTGCATTGTTTCTTCGTTTTTCTTCTTAGAATTGGGTTGGAAAAGTTTTGCCATTAATCGTGGCCGTCAAAGAACGCAGGAGTTATGTTAGAAGAAGAACGCGAGAGAAGTCACAACTTTTTTTTTTTTGCAGAGTTTCTTGATGAAATTATTCATCCCACAGTATCTTGAAGAAAAAACTTTAAAACTCATTTATTAAATCATCAAATACTTTTTTCAGCTAAACATAATTATGAAAGCTATATATTAAGAAACTTAGTATAAAGTGTTTTAAATGTTTTATTGTTATTTATTTATTTTACTCTTCCTTTTATGCTAGTAGTTACAAAATACTATGTTTAATTAAATGTTTTAAAACTCAAAATCGTCTGTGTTTTTTACACACACACACGTATGCTTTTAAATTTTATTTTTAAAATTTTTTATAATTTTGTTTCATTCTTGAAAGTGGCTTGATATTAAATGACAGAATCGAATGTGATATGGTATTTAATATTGTGCAGTGGCGTAACGAAAAACATATTTCCCCCATCTCCCGCAAAGTAGGTTTTGGGCTTCCAAGTTAGATTTTACAAAGGGTAGGTACTTGGCGGTAGTCGAGCTTTGGGATCCCCTCTATGCGGGGTGTACGTTGCGGCACTAATATTGTGTTAGTACTTCTTCACATTTTAAGTTCTGAAACTAACCCAATGCTATTAATCATGTTTTTATTGACTATGACCTATCAACAAATCGAAAGATAACAGTTTTTAAAAATTGGCTATGACCAGAGAACAAATTTTAAACATTCTTTTTTTGAACATTTTCACTTTTTAAAATTTCTCTGTTAGTATATGCCACCTTTAACAATAATAAAATACCTTTTAAATTATATTCCAAGTTTTTAATATGTATATAATGTTTAATATTTTCTTTTAGAAAACTGTGGATTAAGGAACGCATTACTCTTTTATTTCTTCGATTGTATATACGCAAATAGTATTTTAAATTTTACATCGATATTCGAAATTTGTTAATTTTAATTTTAGAAGTTGATTTAGAGATACTAAAATACAGTTAAATCTTGCACAGACACATATAGTCCTCTCATCTAAGTCATCTGAAAGGAAAAATACACCGCACTCGCAAAGTGAATCTTTCAACCATTCCTTTGGATGGGAAAGAAAAGAGAAGAGAAACACACACATTCCATCGTTTTCAGAAGTTTTCTCCCTTTCCGAATACTTTAGCAACAGCAACATGGGAAACGACACAAATAATGAATGCATGGAATGAAACGATCTACAAAAGATTGTTTTCTGCTGGTTTTGAAATACGAAAAAGGGAGGAGGTCTATAACGAGTACAGGCGGCAAGTTTTTGGCAGGTGTTTGAACAATATATATGATGGACCTAGGCAGGAATCGCTTCCAGAAGGTCGTATTAAAAACGTTTGCCTTGCTAGTAGTGACCATAAATCAAGGGAGATGGTTTCCTTTTTGAATGGGAATCGATTGATTGATTGAATATTAACGTCGCACTGTTCAGCTACACGAGGGCTCTTGGCGACGGACCACGTAATTTTGAACCATGGTCAAGTGACGTATGAGCGGCACCTGAGCTGTATCTAACTACCACCACACACCAACGGGAGGACGTTTCAGCTCTCGACAGATTTAACGTGCATTGCTGACCTACACGGCGGGTACTGGGCTCAAACTCGTGACAAGGCAAGCCACGATCCGATACCTATACCACTCGGCTACCGTGGCCACTTTTGAATGGGAAGAAAATATAAGCACAGTCGGAATTTTGAAAACGACAGAGGATTATAACATTTGAATTTGACTTTTTTCTTCCTATAGTGAATGTGGTGTGGCAGTTAAAAGAATGATATACTATATCTTCGTTATCTCGTCTTTCCTCTAAAAATATTTACAGAGATAACATTTCGAATCATTAAATATTCATTAAAAATAAACTGCTGATGAAATAAACTATTTTTTGTATATTTAAGTATAATTAAAAAGAGTACAATTGTATTAATTTTAATAATAAAATTTTAGAAATTATACAGCACACTGTGTACTTTTTGGGGCAGTTTTGAGAAAAAAAGAAAGTTGTTGAAATTTTTGAGAAATCTTCCCCACCAAAATTTCAATTGGAAAGATAGCTGCATTTTTTTAGAATAACAAAACTACGTTTGTATTTGAAGAAATAAATTTTGAAAAATGGTGGAACACAAAGGATAATAATATTTGAATTTGACTCTTTTCTCCCTATATAGTGAGATGTGGTGTGATGTATTGGCGGTTAAATGATATACCTTCGTTTACTCATATCACTTTAAAACAATTTACAGAGATATTTCCAATTGGTAAACAATATTGACTAACAAATTTTTAATTTGAAACAAGTCTGAAAAATGTAAATCAAATTATTCAAGAAAGTAGTTTGTTTTAGGATTGCAATAGTAAACTAGATGATCAAGTGTATCCTGTAAAAATTTGACATTCTTTGATATTAAAGGGAAAAAAAACTATTTAGGAAAAATTGAGTGACAGTAATAAAAAATATTCTTCTTTTTTTAAAACATGTCTTCAAAGTAATCAAAACCTGCTTATAAAAATCGATAATCCATGCACATAATTCAATTCAAGTGAATAATTGAAGGAAAACCAGCTAAGAAGGTAAAAAATTATATTAATATATCTCACAAAAAAATTTAAATTATAAAATAGAAGAAAAGTTTATAAATTTTTCACTGGAAATTTTTAAGTAAATATATTTGTATTTTAAAGCATATTTCTATAAATCAAATGTCTTAGTTTTTACATTAAAATTATTATATAAATTTATCAAAAAATAGTTTTATTGTAAAAATGTATAAAATATACAGTAAATGATAATAAATAAAAATGTGAAATATTAATGTAATAAATAAAGAAGATAATAGAGAAAATTTTTTTAAAAATTAAACTTTTTCATATTCAATACTATTTTCTCAAATTTCTATAATTTTTTAATTTCATACTTAAATAACAAGAATTCCTAATTTGGCGCATTTTGAAGTGTCAGAAAACCCCGGTTATTGAAGACTTCCCCAAATTTTTCCAACATTCATCCGAAAATATTTTCACATTTTTAGCATACTTTTTATTCTACGCGCAATTCGTATTATCAGCGCGTCTCTTTCTATCATGGCCATACGTATTGCTGATATACATTTTAGGTTCATTGAAGAACTCTCTTTTGTACTTTAAGTCTACACAGTACTGTAATGATTTCACTCAGCTCTTGGTTAACTATTTATTTCAATATGAAAATCATCAAAAAAATAAATAAATATATAAAATGGTATATTCTATTACAGTTCAGCATCAAAAGGGTCCGTAACGATTTCGAGTCTCTTTCTTTTCAGTTCCTTGATTGATTTTCTACCAAGCCAGGAGACCGCGCGCTGAACTTCGCGGGCTGTCCGTAATCACTTCAGTCTTTCGTACTCTCTCCCGTTCCCTCGATCTTTCAAGCCAGAGACCGCGCTGTATTCGCGGGCTGGTTATCGCTCTTCCATCAGCTCAAAAGGAGGGACGTCAGACAGCTTCCTTCAAAGTCTCCTCGTCCCTCTCTCGCCTTTTTATATCATCTCTCTTTCTCCCTGAGTCGTAACTTCTCTCATCTCTTTGTCTCTGCCTCAATCCCCCTGGTTCTTCTGCCGCCTTCCGGTCTCGCTCCCTTGATGTCTTACCCTTCTGCCCGCTGATCGGTCTCGTTTCCGCTTCTAGTCCCAAAGAGGCACTGGGAACTGGGTTTATTTGGCGTTCTCAGGCGACGTCGTCCTACTTGAGTTGTGGGAAAATGAATACACAATGATAAGGCACCTCTTTGACAGTCGGTCAAAGCTGGAAAAAAAGGTGCCAGCGCTCGACCACCAGTTACGAAATTCCTTCGCAGCAATTAGGGAAATTCCGCGATTTTCACGCAACTTCCTGTCGGCAAGGGGCAGGGATCTGTTGTTGGAAAATAGGGGAAGAAATATGCTTCGTCACGGTCTCCCCTTCAAATTGTCATTTCATGGGACACACAAGGAAGTTACATTACACTACATGATACTGCGAGTGGTTCTGATTCAGTTAAACATTCAGGCGAGCAATTAACTTAGAAATACACACACATAACTAAAAATAACATAAATCAATTCTCCGCGGGGATTTTACCAGTTGTTCCCTTTTATCCTATCTCTATTTTGCACAAGAGCTCCAAAAGATTTGATAACGAACACCTTAATCATTTTACACATACAACACAGACATACATTCGCACACAGAATAATTTAAAGAAGAAAACTGAAAAGGCATCATTCTAATCTACTTAAATCCGTCGGCATTCCCGCTGGATTTTTCCTGGTTTTACTTGGTATTCAAAATTAAACGAGTTTGTAGACTTAAAACTCTTTGCAGTCTTGGATTGCTGCCCCATTTGTTGTTTAGGTATTTTTGGGGGTTGTAGTCGGTTTCTATAATAAACCTCGACCATCTAAAACGTATTTGGCCTCTTTAAGCCGAATGTGATCGCAGCCAACTCCCTTTCTACCGTGCTATAATTTCTTTCTCGCCCTTGAAAATTTTTTTACTTGGGTATAGAATAAATTGTTTTCACCGTTGTATTTTCTGCGACAAAAGTACTCCAGCTATAACTTTCGTCCGTTTGCAGAAATAAATCTTTCTAGAAATCAGAACAGAAACAAAATAGGTTTCAGGGTGAGAGTTTACCCTTCAAATCTACCCACAGTACCTTCTCATCTTTCCTCATCCCACACATGTGCTTTCTCTTGGTACTTTTCACTTGAGGCGTCGGTCAAAGGGTGACGCTATCTCGCCTATAGTTCAGGTCATAATGAGCGTAGTATCTACGATTCTAAAGAAGTCTCACTTGGGTCTAGTAGTGGGAGGGAAATCTTTTTATAGCCTTTATCTTCCTGCTAGATGATCCTCACCCAGAACCTACGGTATGACCGAGAATAACACCTCTTGCGAACCTGCATTTCGAAGGTTTTACTTTTACAGCAGCCGCTTTTAGTCCTCCAGCACAGGTCCTGCCATCACATAGTCTTTCCAATTTTGGGAAAAAGATGGCTATGTCATCGATGTAGTTAAGAGCAAACGACTCAATCTTCAAAACCTGTGTCATTAGTTTGCGCAGAAGTAAAAAGGAGCGCATACTAAGCCGAACATCATTTTTTTCGGGATATAAATTACCGAAAGGCGTGACAAAAGCTGCGTACCTTTGGGCTGTCGGTGTGATTTGAAAATAACCTTGCCATTACCGTCACACATATGGTGCGGCGCCAACCCTTTCCACAGGCATTTGGCTATGGTTGACGGGAAAAACTCTATGCGTGTTACTCCACCCAGGCGGCGATAATCTACATGGTCTTGGATCCCGATATCAGGAAGAGGCGGCAATAAGAATCCAGCAGATTGACCTATCGATCATAATAGTCGTTTTATTTCATCTTTTAAAGATGTTGATTTATCTGAGGCCTGCATTTATGGTTTCGTTTTAATGGGTTTTCTGCAAAATTAACTCGATATCCATTTTTAGTGAAATCTGAGTTGTCGGGTCAGGAAAACACTTCTCTATTTGAATTATTACGTTTTAACTCTTTAATCTGATCAGTGGATAACTTGTCTAATACGTAAAGCTCTCTTTACATACCTCACCTCGTAATCGAACGTGCTTCGTTTTAACAGGTATGGGATTTCCGCATCCCTCTCAATATCTTCAAGCCTGTTCTATTACTGGGTTTAGCTCTGGCCTCCGATGATATGGTTTCATAAGGTTGACATGATAAATTGTATCCTTTTCCCCGGTAAATCTACCACATAATTGGTCTCCAGAAAATTTTCTTTAAAAGCCTTTTCCCCGGACCAGTCAATTTACATCCATTTATTCCGTAGGGGAGGTGGCCATTACAATTACCAGATCGCCTTTTAGAAAATTTCCTTTCCACGGTCCGATGGTACCAAGTCTTCTACCCTTTTTTGTTGGCATTCTTCCATCTGTGGTAACCGCGAACTCTTGACAACGAGTCTATTTACCAGTTGCTTAGAGATATACTCTACTACCGTTTCGCTCACATTTTCTCCTTGTCCCAGCCACCTCTCATAAATTAGTGTTTGCGGGGTTCTCAAATTTCTTCCCACCACCAATTCAGAGGGGCTAAGCCCAGTGCTCATGAGAAACTGTGCACCGAAGCCAATGCTGATGCAACAGTGTTCTCCCAATGTACCCCAGATTCGGCCTGCAAAGGAGCTTTCAGGGCGATGTTTAAAAGAAGTTCTATGAACTCTTTCCATGGCGTTACTCCTTTGGTAGCTGACAGAGGAATGAACCACCCGTATTCCGAATTTGTCAAAAAGGTTGTTGTCAGTTTGTACTCGTAAATGAGGTCCCGAGATACGATTGAGATCGTCTTTGGGAAACCTATTCTTGAAGAAGAAAATTAACAAAGAGCGTCTATCACACTGACAGAGGTTATATTTTCCACCGGAATTGCCTCAGGATATTTGGAAGTTACACATATGACGTAATCAAGTATTGTATCGGTTTCTAAGTTTTGTTTGGAAAGAAGGTGGCCCTACTGCGTCGATGTTTGGTAAGACTTCTGCGATTATCGGAACTAATTTTAACGGCGCCTTTACTTTGTATCGAGGTCTTGCCCACACACGCTGACCAAGCATTGTTACACCACGAATTCCTCCAATGTCTTTGTAAACATTTGGCCAAAAAATTGCGCAAAACTCTATCCTTGGTTTTGTGACACCCAAATATTTAATTTCATCGTGGCTCAACAGTTAATTTCTAGTCTGAATTTCAAGGGCACATACAATTTGCGGCTTATAGCCATCCTGTAATGACTATGTCTATTACAGGATCCGCGTAAGCTAGAGGTTGTGGGATGATTGAGACATATTGGATTCTTAATACAACTTTTTATTAGAATAACTATTTACTTAATTCTAATTGACAACACTTTCTTAAAGTGAGAGTTAACACCCAATTAAACCTTATATTCCAAATTCTGAATCAGCTACTAGATCATTTATCTTAATTAAAATAAATTAACTGATTCATCTAACTTCTATACAAAGAAAATATTACCTTTTGCAGAGTCTCCTTCCTTCATCAGTGAGAGAATATACCTATAACTTAATTTTAGCTACGAAGATTCAGACTTCTTTATAATTTAATTTATATTAACGTATTATCCTTCTTTCAAGTAGACATCTAACTCATTGATCCGAATGATTCCACACTAAGTTATCTCTAACTTGCCCGCCCTTCTCATCAAAGCTTCCTCCTTTTTAAAGTATATCTCATTTACATATTTGATCCGTTTATCTTCTTGGTATTGGGTTGGAAAGGTTTTGCCGGTAATCGTGGCCGTCAAAGAACTTAGGGTTATATGTTGTTAGCAGAAGGACGCGAGACGTCTAACTTGAAGAAAAACGTGATTTACTTAAGGGTTCTCAATGCCCTTAATAATAATTTACGATATTCTATTTCTGAATCTCCTCGCTTTCACAGGTTTTATTTGTTTAATAATCTAAATCCTCATTTTAACTTTTATAATTTCCAATATTTATCTTGGCTAATTTTCATTGCTCATCTTAGAATTAAATTTAATATTCAATTTAAATTTAAATTTAAACTCGTGACAATAAATTTTATATTAGGCCAGCATTAAATAGACTACTGTTTAATTCATGCCCTCTCACTTTTTACATATTTATACTTAAAGTAACTATATACATAATTCTCTAAAAAAATTTTTCCTGGGTGCGCAGACCCAAACTTTGCATCTTTATCATCACTGCCTATGGAGCTGGATTTTTCTGCTCCCATTTTTCCCATTGACGTTATCACAATTTCCGGTCTGTGTCTCCCTGAAATGAAAACTCTGGTCACTGTTTCCCAAATCTATGTTTTACATAATATCAATCTAGTTTCCACAATTTTATTCATTATATATTATTTGTAAATCACAATAAATTTTCATCTCCATCCCCATCTGGTTCCCAAAAACTCCCAATGAGCCGCTTTATCGTTTAATGTGTGTTAGTGCCTATTTACGCCGCGTTTTTACCCTTCCCTAGACAGATGCTTGCCTCATAATGCGTAACAATACAACAACATATATATATACACATATTATACAATTACAAACATTTTTCAATAAACTATTATAAGCAAATAACCAATTTTTCGTATCTCACGAAGTCATACATCAAGCAAACAAATGTGCAATTACAATTGTTTTCTCCAGAAACACTAACAAATCCAAATGTTTCAAAAATAAATATACACTCGTGATGTTTTATTTTTGCTTGGCTACTTTAAGCACCATGAACCTTTCTTTGCAATAATTCTTCCATTAACCACTTTTGGAAGATCTTAAAATATGAAACAATACAGCGGCGTTTTATATGCAGTTCTCCTCCCACCATTACGTCCGATGGGGTGCTACTACTTTTCTTTCCTCGGCTGCACTGGAATTTCTTGTTTTGCTTGTTGAAGGGCTTGTAATCTCCTTGTCGTTCCTTTCGCCCAGTTTTCTGTTGTGTCCTTGGCTGGTCGGGATTCCTGTTCTTTTCTCCGGCGTATCAGGTTGTATCAGTTCATCTGGAACTTCAGTTGAGTTCTGTTCATTCTTCTTCTTTCTACTTCTAAGTAGTACTGGATGAAATGATCTTTTGTTATTATTGGGTCCTTTCTCTGCCACTTTCTCTGTGGTCCACTTGCCCCCTGACTCTCTTATGGTATTCCTTTATGTACCTTGTCTTTTTACTTTCCTGCTCCCGATAATGAACTAAGAAGCGATCGACCATTGATCTGCGTTTATGGTTTCCCAGCTATTTTCCACGATTGACGACCAATCCCTTTGCCTCCTAACTTACACGTTTCACCGCAGATTTTCTTTTCCATAGTGTGACTCATTTAATCCTTGATGTACTTTTTCCGAAGTACTAGTTCCTGACTTGATCTTATATTTGGGATACCTGTTCCTAATTCGACTTCGTCACATTTCCTATGACGATATATTCTTATTTGATCTACGTTAACCGTTAATCTTTTCCTGATTCCTATTACAATATTATTGTTATTTCTTACTTCTAATACTCTATAAGGTCCTTCAAATTTTTGTTGTTTTAGGGTGGCGCAGCAGACTTTGTTGGTTGCTGTTAGTGAAGGGTGTGTTTCTAATAAGACCCAATCATTTTACTGAATTTATGTCTTTTCTTCGTCCTATAATATCTTTCCCACCTTTCCTGTTTAATTTTCATTACTTAGTCTAGCTTCCTTAAATATTTTTTTGATATTTTGTATTTTTGGTTGTTGAAGGATCATAATAGTTTTGGGGAAATGGTGTAATCAATTTTTCGACCCAAAATAATGAATTCAGCAGGTAGAGGATTTTCCCGTTGTTTCATTCACCGCCATTACACGAATAATGGCTCTCACGTAAGAAATTGATCCCCAAGTATCGTGTTGATCATTAACATAATTTGAAATCATTTATTGTACTATATCTCGATTAACTCTTTCAGTCCGTTGCTTGTCTATATGCAACAGAGACGACATGCCTTATGCCTAATCTTTCACTTAAGTGCTCTCAAAAAATTTCGGATATAAATTGGGGACCATTATCACTTGTGTGGTACATTGGTGCTCCATAACGCGCGATATAAAGTTATCAAATATCCGCTATTATATATACGAGATGAGGCCTTTTTAAGAGGTGAATTTCAGCCCATTTGCTGAAATGATCATTATTAAAGTAGCGATTACGTCTTATTCTCGATATAGGATACGGGCCTCTAACGTCACTATCTCATTTGGATAATTTGATATAATTGGATTTAATCGACCAGCTGGTAACGCGTTTTATAGTTATTAACTTGGCACATATGGCATGTAGAGACATGATCAATGAATTTTTCTCATGTGCGGGGAAATAACAAACGTCGAATTTTTATGATACGTTTTAAATCTTTCCACGTAATGTCAGCTATTGGCTGGTCATGAAATTCTCATTATTTCATTCCTTAAAGATTTTGGAATGTATACGCATTTCACCTAATGACGTTGCGTGTTTTCGCATAAAATAACAATCCTTCAATTAAACGGAAATCGTGGGACCAATTCTCACATATCGTTTGCATTAACCGAGTTATCTTCCGGGTTTCTAAATATCTATAGATATGACCCTGGGTCATTTTTCTGTTGTTCTGTTATTAATTACCACTTAGTAGTACTAAATCATGATTATGGCACAATTAAGATTTTTCCACTATACTTTCCACGGGATTCCTTGAAAGTATGTCCAGCCACCTGCATTTTTGAGTTCCCGGTCTATGTTTACATTCTATATTATTGGTCTGCTAATTTGGTGCCATCTAATCATCCTACTCGACAAAATTTTTGCCATGTATTTAGGCGTGTGTTAAGGCGTGATCCGTTATTACTTTAATGGGCAATATTCTAAATATGTTCTGAATTTGTTCAACGCCCATACTACTGCTAGACATTCTCTTTCGGTTACCATTATAATTCCTCTCTGCGTTGTTCAATGTACGTGACATAAATACAACAGGTCTGTTTTGTTGATTAAGTACTGCTCCTAAACCGATCGAACTGGCATCTGTAAATAACTCAAATGGCTCCTGAAGAAGTTTGGTATTGAAATTTTTAAAACTGTGGCGCTTTTGTTACCGCCTCCTTGACCTCTTCGAATGCCTTTTGTGCTTCATTGGACCAGACAAATTTTTTTAAATTTTCGTTTTAAAGATTATAAAGTTGGCTCCTGAATCCGCGCATAATTTTTAATAAATTTCGCGTACCACTGGGACATACCCAAAACTTGGACACCTCTTTTGAGTTACGGGGCGGTTTCATCTCTAGTAGTATAAGCTCTAACCTTCTCGTCTGTTTTAATTCCTTCTTTACTAATAATTAATCCTAAATAATATTTCAATTCATCGCACCCGAATTTGCATTTTTCTTTATTTAATGTCAATCCTGCCTCTTGCAACAACGAAAAAACTTCCCTTACATGTTCAACATGGTGAGTGAATGATGGAGATGAGATAATCACATCGTCCATATAAACACTCTATCACCGGTTTTAGGATTATGTCAATTGCCTTTTTGAAAGTGGGAGCTGCTCCTGATAAACCGAATGGCATCCACTTGAAAGCATAAGTTCCACTTTTACTACAAATGCGGTCTTAACAATATCACTGGGGTTTACTGCCCATTTGAAAGTACCCACTTCTTAGATCAAGAATGACATTATTGTTTGTATATGGGATGTTCGTTAATAAATCATCTATTAACATTAAAAGGTATCGCGGATACTTTGTGATCAATTTAATTTTCATATAGTCTACTGCAAATCTATATGCTTCAGTTATCAATTTGGAAACTATTTTTTCTTGCATAACACAACAGGTGACGCGTATGGGGATTGAATTGGAACAATCGTTTCCTCTTGTAACATTTTTTTGTATGTAATCAATTATTGCTTGCTTTGTCCGGTCATACCTATGGCCTTGAAGCTACTGGTGGGTTATCTCCGTGTCCAATTTCATGGTATAAAACATGAGTAAGACCTTCTGGTTTGTCTGAAAATAATTCTTTAAAACTATAAACAAATTTTGTGGTTTTGTTTCTCTACCTCCCCCAATTTTGTCTTAGATAAATCTATCTCCACCTTTTCCTCTTTAATTGGTTCAACCACTTTATTTATTTGAGAATCGGGAATTTTCAACGATTTTTGATCAAAATCTAATACGATCTTTGACCCACTTATAAAATCAATACCGAGAATACATGGGTATTCTAAATCCGTCAACACATGAAATGACCAATTTCTTTCGAATTGTCTGATGCGAATATTCAATTCTACAATCCCCATGTTTTGGCATTTCGCACCCTGTGCTGTTATTACCTGGGCTCGCGATTTAATTTGCTTATAAAAAATATTTTCTACATGCTTCTTCCGATATAAATGATTTATCTGCTCCGGTGTCCCATGGCGCTTTTCAAAAATGTGTTATTTAATAAAATAGGAACGTGGGGAAGTTCTACGGGTGATATATACATATCGGAGAAGCTTAATTGTTTCTCTTGTCGATACCTTTTGAGGTTGATTTTTAACTTTACAATATTTAATCGTCCCCTTTGCATCCATCGCCTCGACTGAAATTTTCACTCGAACCCCTATTTCTACGGTCCCTCTATTAAAATTATCATTTCGCTCATTTCGAAATAGGTAGCCTGTTGTTGAATCTCTGATCACTATTTTGAAATCTATTCCTCTCGAACCCTCTATTACTTTGACGGCTATTCTCATAAAACTCATTTCTACCGTTGTTATTTGGTCTACGTCCTGCTTCGGTTTTCTACCATTGTAGCATCAAATTTAGGCATCCCTGTGGACCCCTCGTCTTTCTATATTATCATTCTGTAGACCTTTTTTAATTTGCAAGAATACCTCTCTTCGAATTTAGCCAAGACTTCCAAAGTTGTACCGTGTTCTGTGGATTGCGCACTTCCATAATCCTGGATTTGTGGTTCGAGTCGAACTAAAATATGATCCACCAACTCTGCCTGGGACATTCCTAATTCGCTTCTCTCGATTTTTAATAAATTATATACGAAATCAGTTGGTTCACCACAGTTTCTTCCTGCTGGGAGGCATAAAATTCGATTGTAGTTCTTTCTTATTTTTGACCGCGGGAAAAGCCTTCGCTAATTCAGCCTTGAGCTGCGCGAAATCCGTGGCTGTATTATTTTGCACTAACACCGATCCAAATATCGAGTACCAATCTTGAGCCCTTCCCTGAGATGACTTTTTAAGTAAGCGCGACAGATTACTTGGGATTTCAAGTAACTGTATTTGATTATCTATTGTTTCGAAACTCTGCAATGTTCTCTGACCCTGTAAATACATTTCAGGTAGTACATTCCACCTGCATTACCTAACCTAGGAATTAAGTAGTTTCGGGCGCCATTGCGACATAGCCATCCTGTAATGACTATGTCTATTAGGATCCGCGTAAGCTAGAGGTGTGGGATTATCAAAATGATGAGACATATTGGATTCTTAATACAGCTTTTATTAGAATAACTATATTACTTAATTCTAATTGACAACTTTCTTAAAGTGAGGAGTTAACACCCAATTAAACCTTGTATTCCAAGTCCAGATCGCTTTCACTAGATCATTTTGTCTTATTAAATAAATTAACTGATTCCTCTAACTTCCTATACAAATATTACCTTTTGCAGAGTCTCCTTCCTTCATCAATTGAGAGAATACCTATAACTTAATTTTGCTTTCAAAGATTCAGACTTCTTTATAATTTAATTTATATTAACGTATCCTTCTTTCAGAGATATAGACATCTAACTCGTGATCCGAATGATTCCACACACTAAGTTATCTCCTAAGCTTGCTTGCGCCCTTCTCATCTTCTATCCTTTTTAAAGTATATCTCATTTTACATATTTGATCCGTTTTAACTTCTTGGTATTATTGGGTTGGAAGGTTTTGCCATTAATCGTGGCCGTCAAGAACTTAGGGTTATGTTGCTTAGAAAAGGACGCGAGGGGCGATCTAAGTGTCGTATTTAGTCCCTCTTTTCGTTCTAGTAACTCTAACCAACTTCCTTCCACAATCCAGAATTCTCCGTCCACATTTGGCTTTTTCCACAATGCACGGAGGTCGGGGTACTTCTTTTGCTCTGAACTAAAGTCAGAACTCGTTATTTGGGCTAGCCACGCCTTCTTTCTGTCAAGCGCCGGGATTTCTGTCATTGATTCATTTTCATCCTTTGGGTGGGAAGAACTGGATCCGTGTTTTCAATTGAAAACTCGCTCGCCACGTTTAAACCTGCATCCCTTCCCCTCTCAACCGAAGCTACTTTACTGGCGCTTAGCGTCACAATCGCATTTATCGTGTGCACACCCTTTTCACTAGATTCAATGTGATCAGCTGTGCGGTTTCCCAACAAGTAAGGTTCGCCGGAGGGGCTGTTTGATTTGACTGCTGCCTTCGTGTAAAACTCACCCCCCCTTGGTTTTGTGACGGCTCACGCGTCCTTTCTGTAACATAACCTCTGGGTTCTTTGACGGCGAAGATTAATGGCAAATCTTTTCCAACCCAAATCCAAGAAGTGAAATGAAAGTATAGATGCAAATAAGATAGCCTTTAAAAGGACAGAAGTTTTAGTAAGCGGGATGGCAATTTAGAGAAAGTTCTGTTAGGAAAATGTAGAAGTGTAATTTGACGGCCTACCAAGGAATCACGGATATCTAGCCATTATTACAAGGTGCATACTATTGCACGCGAGCCCAACAGCCTATCTGAAGGTGTTTGAACCGTTGCGTGGAATTCAAGGTAGGACAGATCATTTGATTTAAGAAATCGTAATATTTTTAGGATTGAGAGTAGGCGGATAATATAATTATTTAGATAAGTGATCCAATTGCGCGATCTGTGTTAGCTACGGCTACGTGTTTTGGTTTATTCTCACTTAAATTTCTTATATATTGAACAAACTTATATTAAGTTAAACTCTTGATAAAGTCATATTAAGAATTCTAAAATGTCTATTCATTTCAAAAACCCCACACCTCTAATTCCCGCTGACCCACAAAGATATGGTCGACAAAGATCGACCATATCACAGTTTTAAATTTTATTTTTGCGAGTGGTAGGCAGTGGCACACGTCAACCAATGGGCTTTTGAGCCAAACATATTCCCCCAAAAGATCGTTCTCGTTTATCGAACTGCGGGCGCACACGTCTATTGCGGACCCAGAATCTCACAAACGCTCCACGCCATTTATTTCAAATTTTACTTTAAATTTCTCAAAGGGATCCTCATTCCCGGAGTTTACTTTTAAGTTAGCCACTGTTTCGACATTGTTTTTTGTAAGTTTAGGGTAAGAGGGTTTTATGTGACCGACTTCATTGCAATAGTAACAAATGATGGTTTTTTTTCTTTCGAATGGTCTCTCCCATTCCCGTTGACTATCTCTCTTAGTTTGTACCATTCCCTGGAATTCCTCATTCCTATAAGATCCCTTGTTTGGAGTGTTAACTTGCTTATGTTTTCCGCTAAACTGATTTACCTTGTTGCCTACCACCGGTTGCCTATCAAATTGCTTCCGCTCACCTACTTTCATCGTATTTTGTTTTCTATGTACCTTTCTTACCGCTTCGAAATGGTCTAATTTTTCTGCTAGATCAATAGCGTCCTTAAAATTGTCCCATGAATCGATAAAATGGTCCACTACCTCAATGGGGACTCTCTTTTTTAATTGCTCGGTCACTAACAATTCTTTTAACTCCTTCAAATCTTTTATTTCCATTCCGGCCAACCAATTTCCCAAATAAGACCTTAAGTCAAAAACTAAATCTGACCATAAAGTACCTGGTTTTCACTGACGGGATTCAAACTTATCTCTAAGGGCTACGGGAGTCAGCTGGAATCTATTTAAAAGTAATTTTTTAATGTGAGGATAATCGTCTCCTTTTTCCGGGGGTTCTTTCGCTATCAATTCAGTCGATTCCACAGGGAGCAACGGAATGAGTTGTGAAACCCACCTGTCGTCCGAAACTTTCTCCTTCTTGTCTTGCCTCTCAAAAATTTCAAAAAAAATGGATTAATATCTGCATTTTTTGCATCAAATTTAGGCACCAAGTCTTTTAAATTAACACATCCTATTTACCCCTCGCCCTTCTAAATCGGCAGACGATACACTAACCGTATCATTGGCGTTAGACAATCTTAACCGCTCCAGCTCATATTCCCTAATTTGTCTTCGCTCTTCAAGCTCTTGGTCCCTGCTTAATTTTTCCCGTTCTTTTTCCTCCCTTTCTTTTTTCTCCCTTTCTTTATTTTCCTTCCTTTCATTTTCTTCTAAAACTCACTCTATCACCGATTTAATCATTTCTATATGATTAGTCTCATTTTGCAAAATTCTATTCTTAATTTCTACTTTTCTTAGATCACCGTTGACTTCCACTCCTAATTCCCTTGCTACCTCTAACAAGTCACCTTTTCTTAATCTTAAAAGGAAAGTCATCATGCAATAATAAACAACTAAACAAGAGTACTACAATAAATTGAAGAGAACACACATATACCAAAACAATACAATCCTATTAGTACAACTAAAATACCCCGAAGTAACTATGCAATAATACACAATAAACAACTAAACAAGAGTGCTACAGTAAATGAAAAAATCACATTTATACCAAAACAATACAATCCTATTGGTATTGCCTAAAAACTGTAAAGTAACTATGCAAAAATTGACAATAAGTACTTTACACTACAACCGTACGCCTCTATCAATATCATAAAAATAAAAACACGATACTGGTCCCGTACACAAATTAACATAATAGAAAAAACACACTTTTATACTAAAACAACTCTTTAGACTCTTTTTGGGAAAAAAAAATTCATTAGCGCGAAACACAAAATTCACTTAGATTTCCAAAAATGCTAAGCTAACAAATAAATAAATCGCTACTCTGTCCCAGCATAATCTCAAAGAAAAAAGGGCTTACTCTCAGCACAATGGGTGTTGCGCCTTCACTTTCTTTGGTCGTTTGAAGCACTTCTTCGTAGAGCCACACCCTTCTTTTCCTTCGGCGAACTTTTAACTCCACTGGTATAAACAGTCCACACTCTTGACAGGGCAGTTTCTCTCGTATATCGCGCATACACACAAAAGAGTCCATCTCACTCGATTCAGAAGATAATCCCTTTTACTATTCAGGTGTAAATTCCAGTATTTATATTCCATTTAAATGCAACCCGCTGCCATCAGATATATAAATAGTATAGCTGTAATGATTTCACTCAGCTCTTGGTTAACTATTTATTTCAATATGAAAATCATAAAAATAAAATAAAATGGTATATTCTATTACAGTTCAGCATCAAAAGGGTCCGTAACGATTTCGAGTCTCTTTCGCACTCTCTTCCGTTCCTTGATTTTCCAACCTAGGAGACCACTGAACTTCGCGGGCTGGTCCGTAATCACTTCGAGTCTCTTTCGTACTCTCTCCCGTGCCGTCGATCTTTCAAGCCATGAGACCGCTGTACTTCGCGGGCTCGTTATCGCTCTTCCTATCGCTCAAGGGACGTCCGAACGGCTCCCTTCAAAAATCCAGTCTCCTCTCTTGTCCGGACTCTCTCGCCCTTTTTATATCATCTCTCTTTCTCCTAGTTATCCACCTCTCATCTCTTTGTCTGCCTCAGTCCCCCTGGTTCTTCTGCCGCCTTCCGGTCTCGGTTCCCTTGATGTCTTATCCTTCTGCCGTGCTAAATCGGTCTCGTTTCCGCTAGTCCCAAAGAGGCGCCGAGGCTGGGTGCCCATTTGTACGTTCTCAGACGCGACGTCGTCACCGAGTTGTGGGAAAATGAACACAATGATAAGGCGCCTCTTTTTGACAGTCCGGTCAGCTGGGAAAAAAGGTGCCGAAACTCGACCACCCAGTTACGAAATTCCTTCGCAGCTATTAGGGAAATGCCTGGAATTTTCGCAACTTCTGTCGGCAAGGGGCAAGGGATCTGTTGGAAAATAGGGGGAAGAAATATGCTTCGTCACAGTACCCTTTTTCAAAAAACATTTTTGGAGACATTAACAGTAAAAATAATTTATGTTTTATATTCAGATGTTATTATTAAGTTGTTTCTGGAAGTAAAAAGTCAGTTTGGCCAGCCATTATTTTACAATTTTAAAAAAATTAGGAATTTTTGATGTTTTTTCAAACTTTTATAAAATGTTCCATTTTTAAAATTTTTTACTCATTTTAAGTTATTTATGTTTCTTAGATTATTGCAAACAAAAGTTAGTATGGATTTGAAAATCTATTTCCTTGTTGATTTTTAATAATTATTTTTCTAGAAAAACCTGGAAAAACATGAAATTTTTTAAAATGGTAAACTTAGCATTTTTTAAGAAAATAACTAGAGATTTCTGTCCAAAATCCATACTTACTTTTATAGAACATACGTTTCGAAGTATATGCAAAAAATTTCAAGACTCTATCTCTCCTTAACCGAAAAAAACTTTAGGGATTACAAAACACTTATACCCTCAAAATTGGAAGTCCAAGAAAAACGCATTTTAAGTTTGTAAGGGCATAAAACAAAAACTTATGACGCCCGTAAAGCTCCAATTTTTTTAATATGTTATTTTTTAGTGCATGTGTTCTACATTAAAACACTATTTTAATTAAGTATGACTCAAAATATTTCTTTTAATTCAAGATATATTTTTGCATAATATTGATAGCATTTGTTACGATGACAGTTTATTCAGCTTATTCTAAACCTAATATTTTCACAAAAACTTTAAAACACAAAACATTTATGCACAAAATAATAATGATACTAACTTAAGTTAAAAATAGCCAGGTTTGTTCATAAAATTTAATTTTTTCAGTTTTAAATCGGGCAGTTTAGGAAGTTTTAGCTCTTGTTGCACGACTTTAAAATACTAAAATATAGTACTACAATATATTTAGTATAATTTAGTTAGGTACATTAAGGAAATATTCAGTTTTATCTGCAATACTTGAATTTAGAATATTTGCATTCGGAAGTCTAATTGCAATATCTACTGAGGACAGATTTTTAGATACATCATTTTCAGTAGTAATCCATCTCTTCGAAATATTGTCACAGCAACCTGAGAACATTTTGGTCACGGCATTTTCTCAACAGGAAAAAATTAATGATAAAGAAAGAAGTTATACAAACTACTTTTTTTAAAAAAATTGGCTTTGAAATCAAACTGAATTAATTAATTATGATAACTCAAAAAACTCAAAACATAATCAAGCGGAAATGATTTTAGTAATAAAAATTGAAATTAATAAACATTTCACACTAAAAGAATTGATTGTGCTCAAAAATATTTTTAATTATTCATTTTAAGAGTGAAAAAATGCTTTAAAATGAAACCAAAACCAAAAACATAGCTCAGAAAACTTCAAATATCTTAAAAACTAATTTGTTAACAGATCTGAAATTTGGTGGTAAGATTCTCCATGATATGAGCCACAAGAAAATGCCAAAAAACTTTTTTCGGTAAATGTGAAATTTTTAGGGTACTGTGTAGTCTTAAATGAACTTTTATAAAGCGTTTGTAAAGGTAAAAAAAAAATCAAGGAACCCAAGATTGACATTTTGAATAAAAAATAACGCAGTTGAAAGATGCAAAATAAATTTATCTAGAACAAAATTATTCACGTCAAATACAATTTTTCTCACATCAAATACACTGGGCCATTACGAACTTTTAAAGGGATACTATTTAATTTTGGCATAGTGTGCGTGTCTTGGAAAAAAAGAGGGGATTGAGACGACCAATAATCTATTCAGTTCCCTCTCCCTCCTTTTTTTGCTATGAAATTCTTTGATTAATTCTTTAAGACCCAACCCACACATTCGCGCTGGAACACTCCACGTTCTAGATGGGTAGCAAAATTTTTTGAATATTTTTTCCAGTGTAATTGGGGTTAGTAAAGTGTTAATAACCAGAAGAATGCAATATTTAAAGATAAAAATATTTTGGGTATCTCCTTAATTCTTTAAGACTTTGTCCATACGATTGTACAGGCTTGTGCGAGTAAGACATTTTTATCTGCTCAAACCCGCAATATAAGGGGTTAGGGAGAGTACAATTTAGACCACGGAATTAGAAAGTTATGAATCTAGTTCACTGTTCATTTGATTCATAGTACATTGTTCATTAAGTGCATGTGTCGGGAGAATAAGTCGGCTTTCAGCATTCAACACTCGGAGGTGTTTCCACCTATATGAAACCTACTTGTGGTGATGGGCAGATATGGCCAGGGCCGATCCTAGGGTGTCGGCCGCTCTCGTGCGAACACCCCTCTAGAAAATTTTTCATATTTTGGCTAATACTTATATTTTTACTTACTTATTACAATACTTATATATTTACTTACTTATTACAATACTTATATATTTACTTACTTATTGCAATGCTTATATATTTACTTACTTATTGCAATACTCATGTATTTACTTACTTATTGCAATACTCATGTATTTACTTACTTTTTAAAAAATTTTTCCCAATTTTTTTACTTACTTATTGCAATACTCATGTATTTACTTACTTATTGCAATACTCATGTATTTACTTACTTATTGCAATACTCATGTTTTTTACTTTTTACCCAATACTTAAGTAAATTGTTATCCTTAAAAAAAAGTTGTGTTTAAGAACCCAAAATGCCCTTCACCCTTTTTAGATAATCCCACACCCTCTAGCTTACGCGAATCACCCAAGAATAGTTATCCCCCAGGATGGCTATGTCTCAACCCTTATTATAATTCCTTTTTTCAGAATCAAAACAGATATATAAGGTTAAATTGGGGTTTTTGGTTGGTGGTACTTATTACAGCCAAATTGGTTTGCTTATTTTTTTCCCATTTTTAAAAACCAGATCTGTGAGAATCATAAAAAAATTTAAAAAAATTTTAATTTAATTTAAAAAAATTTGAAGTGAAAAAAAATAAAAATACCAAATTATAAAATTGAAATTTAAAACAAAAATAAAAAACTTTTTATCTATTAATTATTAAATTCAAATATCAAACTTTAAAAAGTATTTAAATTTCTTTTTTTCAATAGATATTTTTTTTATCAAAATTTAAAAAACATGTATTGCAACACTTTTAAAAAATATGTCAAAAAATTTTTTTCAGGGGAAAATTTTAAACAAAAAAATATCAAAATAAGAATCACTTTTTTAAAAAAAAAATCATACGTAAAAAATTTTGCAATATAAATGATTTTAAAAAATAAAATTTTTTTTTTAATATATATAAAAAAAAATTTTTTAAAAATAAATCACCGAAAACCACAGGATCCATCAATTTTTGAAAAAAAAAAACGAAAAACCCCCCTCCCGACCTCAGCATTACCCCCTTTTACTTTAGTAACGTACCTTTTAAAAAAATTTTTACTTTTTTTGTTGATTTTACTTTTCCAAAAAAACAAAACCTGTTATAGGCTTATTCACAACACTTTTTTGATGAGTTTGATGAAAACGAAGCCGTCTCGCAAGAACTTGAACGGAGATTTCCCCCTGCTTAACGAAGTAGTTGAAAACATCAGTAATTTTAGTAAACGGATGAAGGGTTTTTCCTTTGTTGTCGCTGGGAACGCACACTTTATTTCTTATTTTCATGCATATTTTCGCGGCAGGAAACTATCCTTGCCGACTTTTGTGAAGTATTGTAGTAGCGTTGGCCGGTGTTGGTTTGTTGTCATATCTGATTTAATTAAGACATCTTTCGAATAATTTTACCTCCTTTATTTTGAAGCACACATCAGCAAATTAAAACCCAATTGCGGTACATTTTCACATTGAATAAGCAGCGGCATGTTGGAGGACACAAAGACAAGGAGAGGCAGTTGTTTACATTCTTACATGATGTAGGCAAGCAGACAAAGAGAGAGCGATTACACAAGATTTTTGTTTTTATACCAGTAGTGCAAGCGCTGATTATTACGTTTAAAAGTAGTTCCCGATTCGGGTAGAATGGGCGGGACAGGGGTTTCGGACTAGTTGATTTCGATTAAAAAATTTCAATGTTTTTTAGACCTTTTAAAAAATTCGAGTTATTTTAAATATTAGTACAAAGAGTTAATAAAAAGGATACTAGAGGGAGTTTTTACATATATATATATATATATAGCAGGCCTCAGGCCTGCTGGTAAATGAAGGAAGACGTTATCTTTAAAATATCTGTTCTTTATTACTCTTCAAGCATAGCAAATCTTACATGGCGGCCATTTGGCACCCAATCGGGTGGAACAGCAAGGAGTCATCAGTTTCTCTTTTTGATTATGCTTTACGTCAGCGCTCGCTCTACCTTTAAATAGTCATATTCACCCGCATATCCCTACGTGGTAGTAAAGAGTTCGCTCTATTTTAATTTATTATGCGATTAATTTTTAAGTTAAATTTTCCAGACCTGACATATATATATTTATATATATATATATATATGTGTGTGTGTGTGTAATTGTCCATTAAAATTACAACACTATGAAGAAGTCATGGTACTGGTTAAAATTGCATAAAAAGAAGATGCAGTGGAATATGCAAATTATTATCATTTAAGCGCAATCGAAAGATTCAGGAGAAAGAAACTGTGAAATTTTGCTTAAAAGGCAAGTTAGAGGTGGAGGGGTTCTCAAGTCTCATTCGGAAAACGCATTTGAATGTTGGTTGTTAGTGAGAAAATCATGCTTCCCCGTAGTATAGAGAGGAGAAATAGCTCCCAGCATGTGTCGGAACTTGATAGTGACAGGATCATGGCCTATTGATAATGTGGTTATTGTTCCACACGTTGTTCGGAATCCAACAACTGTCATGTTGTGAGGCACCTACCCGTGGGTGACCAACTTCTACATTATCTACACGACCTGTATCTGTAGGAAAGAACGAAGAATCACGCAAATCTGTCATCTTAATATTTGTTTATTAAGATCTTAACTTAAACACTATATGCAATAATAATAATAATCAAATTAAGTAAATCTGGAGTGAGAAGACACAATTCGTATTACCAAACAATCGCGTAATTGACCACTATATCTAACTTTACAGATTACCTCTAATCTCATTAATACACGCAGTTTCCTTATACCTTAATTTAAGAAGATTACCGCTATATCCTAGGTAACAAATATTCTCTTGGTCCAAACTGACGTGGCTTTACTCCTTGTGGAATGGTATCCACCTTTAGCTTGAATACACAGATACGAGTAGGTTAATTCTTGAACTTGGAATTTCCTCTAACTTTAACTTAAACACTTCTAATCATAAACATAGACCTCATATAGTAACTTCAAATAGCCATTCAGCGGAACGCTAAACTTCTACTATATATAAGATTCCTAATCTGCATTCTCACGTTCTCCTTCTCGAGTTGGTACGAAAGAATTGCCATTCTGGCCCCAAAGAGCCCCAAGAGGACATTAATGGAAATCGCGATGAAAGCCCGTCACAATGTGAATGCAAAATCAATGGGTTCAGGAAGGTCATACTGAGCACCAAACAAGATCTCAATGGCTTCTGTCCACTAGCGTTCGAGAAAATGGACATGTTACCAGGTTGATCTTGTCTTCATTTTCAAATTAGTTATTTGGCAGATTAAAATTATGTAATCAATATCGATGTTATCAACAAATTAGATCAGTGTTTCCCAAACTTTTGACATATGTGTACCCCTTCTATAATTTTTGTAATACCGAGTAAAAAATAATAATAATAAATATGTATTTTAATAACAATCAAAATATATTTATTTATTATTTTTTATGACATACACAGAATAATAAGAAAAGCGAAATGAAATTTTTCATAATAAAATATAAATAAAAGTTGCATTTATAAATAACATTTATTAGGATTAATGAGAAGGATGAAATTATGCTGAGAAGGTAGATCATCATAATTGTGTTCCCTGGCTGTTAATTTTAATCTGACAAAGGGAGGGCACGACTAAGGAAATTCATTTGGGGACGAGACTTTGTGTAATAGTAGTACTCATATGGGGTGTTTAACCCTCAATGTAATTCCGCCGAATGGTCCCTCGATTCCGAGAAAATAGCCTTCGAAATTCGTACTTAGCTTATATACAAATTATTTTTCTCCCTAACAAGCATCGCCGTGGCGTAATCGGCAGCACATCGGAGTACCACACTGAAGGTCAGGGTTTGAGTCGCGCGATCGACCACATACAACTTGCTGTTTTTATTTTTTTCCTCCAATTTATTTTATTATTAATTTTTAGAATTAAATAAATTTATTTTTTATAAAAAAGATTCATTGATTATTAAATGATATTCTACATAGTTATAGTAACTATTTCCCTTTTTTTAAAATTCAAAACAACTAATAGTTATGATAATAATACTTATAAATAAAAAATAAATTAAATAATAATAAATAAAGTTAAATAAATATAAGTAAAAAGTTAACTTTGTATTGCATAATTTTTTAATAATACTTATAAATAAAAAATAAAAATACATTAAATAATAATAAATAAAGATAAATAAATATAGGTAAAAAGTTAACTTTGTATTGCATAATTTTTTTATTACATACAAGAACCTGAATGATAATTATCATATAAAAACATTCAAAACAATTAATTGTTTGACATCTAAAACACAAATTAATAAAAAAAAATTACCACAAGAACAATGTCTTTTAAGAAGTTCATTTGGAAAACAGACATCATTTACATTTAAGAAAATTTCTCTATCTTCAGAAAGTTTTGGCTCGTACCAAGCATATCGAATCATTTTTTTCAAAAATTGGCGATGATAACTGATGATGAACAATTGGTTGGATTTTAATACAGTCTTCTCGTGAATTTATTTCTCGATTCTGTTCGATTAAACAAGCCGAATTTTGCAAAAAACTTTGTTTTTTTATATATATACGTGCCTGTAAAAATAAACGCCAAAAAGTTGAACAATTGGAGTACATTTTGGAGGAATAACTTTAATAGCCGGGAAAGGGACCCTATTCCTTTTTTAGTCATCCTTATATTGTAAAAACAGGGATAAACTGGCAAAAAACGTTAAGCAATAGTGTAGTAACTAAAATCCGTTATCCTACCGATTTCTCATTTTATTGGAGCATTCTTTGTTTTTAAAAGAAATCTTTGTTCTTAAAAGAATATAACACGGGCTCTTCAAAAACAACTGCCTTTCTCTTGATCAAAACTGGTTTGTTAAAAACTGAAGTAAAATTTTATGTCCATTTAGGTATAAGGAATAATTTTAAAAATACAATTAATTAGATTTTAATAACAGAAGTAATTGTAGTTATACCATATATTAGTTATTTTTGTATTTAAAAAAAGTGAAACTGTTATACTATAATTATACAGAACATCATTTAATATAATCAAAATAAGTCTTTTTTAAAAAATAAATTCATTTAATTCTAAAAATATATAATAAAATAAATTGGAGAAAAAGAAATAAAAACAGTAAATTGGCCCATCGCGCCACTCGAACCCTGACCTGCTGCGTGGTACTCCGATGTGCTGCCGATTACGCCACGGTGATGGTTGTCAAGGAGAAAAATAATTTGTATATAAGCTAAGGATGAATTTCGAAGACTATTTTCTCGGAATTGACTGGCCATTTGGCGCAATTACATTGAGGATTGAACAACCTATTGGAGAACTACTATTACACTAAGTCTCGCCCCCAAATGAATTTCCTTAGTCGTGCCCTCCCCTTGTGAGATACGGTTCCACGTCTAATAGTCTATTCCTTTTTTTTCGACTTACTGTCTACAAATGTTGAAAAAGCAACTTCGCATAAATAATATGCAGTTCCAAAAAGGCAAGATGTATTTCAGAACTTTTTTCTGTTAAAAATGGATATACATGTTGCATTTGTAACCAGAATGATGTTATAAAATACACTTATATTTATTTTTCAAGAATCCGTCTAAAGGCAACTTCAAAAATTGCTTTATTCCGCATGCGGCAAATCTTCTGACATGGATGTTGTGTTAATGTTAAATGGATATCTTATAAATTCAATAATTCTGTTTAAATCAGGGAAATAGTTTTTCCAAGTCCACCTGCAAACTCTCCAAATGTTGTGTTATGTAGAGTGGGAAAAACGAGTCTCTTCTCCATTACCAGCTCTCTTGTGCCATAAGTTTAGTTTTACGATGGCAGAGTTCACTTGATCTTGAACGTGAAACAACGAAATTTTTTTGCCTTGTAAAGTTTAAACAATTTTAAACAGACATTAAAACATTTCCTATAAGAAAAATTGCTCAAAAGCTAAAAATACACAGACGCCTGGAGAAGCCACTAAATATTAATGAAGTAAATTGCATCTGTATCGAAGTGTGTTGTATTCCCGCCGTGTCACACCGGATCATCTGACACCTCACACAAAATTGTCGTGACTTTACTCATGAGAGAACGTAGAATTAAGCGCAGCTAAGTACGGTACAGTACATATCCCCACTGAAATCCGGTGCAACGCGTATCTTTAGGGGTACGCGTATCACACTTTGGGAAACACTGAATTAGATAAGTGACTTTGAATAGTATCTGTCTCCTTGAAAATTGTCTTTTAATAGATAGACTTTGCAAGAAAGGGCAGTAAAACTGTGAAATTTTATAAAATTATGCAGCCTTTTTTAAGAAAGTGTTTTTTATAGTTCTGATTTCTTTGTATAATTATATACAACAAAGTAGAATATACTTGCATAAAAAATCAAAACCAAAATTCAATGGAATTGGGATGCTCGATACTTTTTAAAACACTTGTAAAAAAGTTATATATGGAATTTTTTCATGTTTGGAGTTATTGATACAAGCAATTATTTTTTACTTATAAATCAAATAAGTCTCCTGTCAGATCTGACATTATACTAGTATTCATCTTGAGTCAGTTTTGAAAGAAGTCGCAATGAACAAGATATTCCCGGGGTAGAATATATGGAAGTAGTGAAGGAATGTCAAGTGTCAAAAAGAAAACATTTATTTTACCATTGTTCTTGCTTTTTTTCAATTCCTACTATTAGTTTACTCTTTCCCAATATATATACACTGCTGGCCGCCGTAAATGCAACACTCTGAAGTAAGTATGCAAATAACATGAAATTTACAACATGCATTAGCGGAGGTGAGATATGCAAATGATTAGAATTTCAGCGCAGACACACATCACGCGCGCCTGTGGCGCCACCGCAAAGCGCTATTTAAGGCTTGGAGATTTCGACGATTTCAGGTTTGGCAATTGTGTTTTTCTTGCGATTTTTTCAAAAAACGATCATTTGTCTCAGAAAACAAGGATCGCTTGACAAGTATCCGAATTCGACAGAGGAAGGATAGTGGCCTACCGAGATTGTGGATTACCTTTCAGGGAAATCGGTAGTCGTGTTGGACGAAATCAAACAACTGTAATGTGGATATGTGACCGTTGGATACAGGAGGATATGAAGGACCGACGTGGTCAATCGCATCCACCTCAGTGCACCACTTCACGTGAGGGTAGGTAAATTGTGCGCATGGCAGTGACGGATAGCTCAGCCACATCACGAACCATAGCACATCACATTGAGTTCTATAACACATCATTCAATGTCTGCGCGTACCATTCGACACCGTTTACAGCAGAGTGGTCTGTCCACAAGACATCCATTGCTTGGTCTACCCTTGACGCAGAACCACAGACGTCTTCTCTGCCAATGGTGCGATGAAAGAAGGATGTGGGTGGCAGAATGGAATGAAGGTGTCTTTACTGACGAGTCACGCATCTGTCTGCAACAACACGATGGTCGGATTCGAGTCTGGAGACACCGTGGAGAGAGGATGCTGAACAGCTGCGTTATGCACCGACACACTGGTCCTGCATCGGGTATTATGGTATGGGGCGGTATTGGATATCACCCCGCACTCCTCTAGTACGCATTGCCGGTACTTTAAACAGCTATAGCTACACCTCCGAGGTGTTGGAGCCAGTTGTCCTTCCTTACCTTCAAGGCTGGGCCACAGCCATATTTCAACAGGATAATGCGCGGCCACACGTGGAAAGCATTGTCCAAAGGTTTTTCGTCAATCACCAGATTGAATTGCTTCCCTGGCCGGCTCGCTCTCCAGATATTTCGACGATAGAAAACACGTGGTCCATGGTTGCTCAACGATTGACCCAGATTACAACCCCAGCCACCACTCCAGATCAACCTTGGCAACGTGTGGAAGCTGCTTGGTCTGCTGTACCTCAAGAACACATCCAAAGACTCTTTGAATCAATGACGAGTCCTGTGGCAGCGGTGATCTCCAACACTTCACAGAAGCCTATAAATTTAATCATTTGATACTTGGTCAACATGTTATCTACAAAATAAATTTTGTTGTGCTATCTCTTGTGTATATATATATATATATATATATATACACTCATGGACTAAAAAATTAGCACACCAAGAAGGAGTCGTCAAAATGAAACGAAATTTTACATACGTAATGACTATTTTGATATAAGAAAATGATTAGAAAATCAAAGAAAAAGGATCATTTATTTCTGAGAAAAAGGCAAAAGAACGGAGGATTTAATGCCCTGTTGAACCCCTTCTAGCTCGAATGCACGATGCGGTATGATCGGGCATGGAGGCATACAAGTTCTGTATGATGTCTTGAGAAATTTCGTGCCATATTTGCTGTAACCTTGCCTCTAGTTCGTTCAAACTCGGAGGAAGCCCAATTTCGTTCCCCAAAAGATCCCAGATGTGCTCGATTGGAGACCAATCCCGGGGATCAGGCAGGCCAAGGAAGGGTAGTAACAGTGCAGAGATAGTGTTGTGACACCCTTTCCGCGTGATGCGAGCATTGTCTTGTTGAAAAATGGTCCCTGGGAGTTGCATGTAAGTGGGAGCACATGTGGTTGCAGGATGTCATGGACATACCACTGGGCTGTCATGGTGCCACGGATCAATACTAGGGGTGACCGTGTATTTAAGGCATTGTCACCCCCTACCATCACACTAGCTGTGGGTGTGGTGTGTCGTTGTAAAGCAAAGGCAGGATTGAGGCGTTCACCACGGGTTTCTTCACACAAGAACACGATTGTCATCACTGCTGAGATTGAATCTGAATTCATCGCTAAAGACGACCTTGTTCCATTCCGCTGCAGTCCAGTCAGTTTCCTCGTGTAAAAAAATTTTAAAATTTTTTTTTTAAAAAACCCCCCCCAAAAAAAAAAGGGCCGGGGGGGAAAACCCAAAAAATTAAAAAACCCTTTTCCCATTTTTTTAAAAAGGAAAAAAAAAAAATTTGGGTTTTTTTAAAAAAAATTTTTTAAAAACCCCCCGGGGAAAAAAAACCCCCCAAAAGGGAAACCCAAAAAAAAAAAAAAAATTTTTTTAAAAAAAAAAAAAAAAAAAAAGGAAATTTTTTTTAAAAAAAACCCGGGAAGGAAAAAAAAAAAAAATTTTTTTTTTTTTTTAAAAATTTAAAAAGGGGGGGAAAAAAAGGGGGAAAGGTTGGGTTTTTGAAAAAAAAAAATTTTTTTTTTAATTTTGGTTTTTTTTTAAAAAAAAAAACTTTTAAAAAGTTTTTCGTTTTGGGCCCCGGGGGAAAAACCCGGGGCATTTTAAATTTTTTTTTTTTTTTTAAATTTTTTTTTTAAAAATTTTTTTTGGGGGGGGGAAAAAAAAGGGGGGGGGGAAAAAAAAAAAAAGGGGGTCCCCGGGTTTAATTTTAAACCGGGGGGGGGGGTTTTTTTTTTTTTTTTGGGGGGGGTTTAAAAAAAAAGGGGGTTTTGGGGGAAAAAAATTTTTTTTAAAAAAAATTTTAAAATTTTTTAAAAAAAAAAAGGGGGGCCCCCCCCCCCAAAAAGGGGGGCCCCCCAAAAGGGTTTTTTTGGGGGGAAAAATTTGGGGGGTTTTAAAAGGGGGGAAAAAAAAGAAATTTTTTTTTTTTTGGGGGGGTTTTTTGGCCGGGGAAAAAAAAAAAAAATTTTTTTTAATTTTTTTTAAAAATTTTTGGGGGTTTTAAAATTTAAAAAAAACCCCAAAGATTTTTAAAAAACCCAAAAAAATTAAAGGGGTTTGGGGTTTTTTTGGAAAATTTTAAAAAACCCCCCCTTTAAAATTTTTTTTTTCCCCCCGGGGGGTTTTTTTTTGGGGAAAAAAAAAATTCCTTTTTTTCCCCCCCCCCCCAAAAAAAACCCCAAACCCAAAAAAAAAAAAAAACCCCAAAAAAAAATTTTCCCCAAAAAAGGAAAAATTTTTAAAATTTTTTTTGGGAAAAAAAATTTTTTTTTGGGTTTTGGGGCCCAAAATTTTTTTTTTAATTTTTTTTTTAAAAAATTTTAAAAAAAATTTTTAAAAAGGAAAAAAACCCCCCTTTTTTTGAAAAAAATTTTTTTTTAAAAAGGGGGTTGAAAAAAAAATTTTTTTTTTAAAAAATTTTATTTTTTTTTTTTAAAAAATTTTTTTTGGGGGTTTTAAAAAAAGGGGGGGGGAAAAAACCCCAAAAAATTTTTAAAAAATTTTTTTTAAAAATTTTTAACTTTTTTTTTTCCCTTTTTCCCTTTTTTCCCCCCCCTTTGGGTTTAAAAACCCCGGCTTGGAAAAAAATTTTTTTTTTTTTTTTCAAAAAAAATTTTTAAAATTTTTTTTTTTTTAAAAAAAAAAAACCCCAAAAAAAAAAATTTTTTTTCCCCAATTTAAACCCCATTAAAAAAAATTTTTTTTTCCCCTTTTCCCTTTTTTTAAAAAACATTCCCCCCCAAAAAAATTTTTTTTTTGGGGGGCCCCCCCTTTTTTCCCCCAAAAAAAAATTTTTTGGGGAAAACCTTTTCTTTTTTTTAAAAAAAAAACCCCAAATTTTTCCCCCCCCCCCCCCCTTTTTTTTTAAAAAAGGTTTTTTTTTTTCCCCACGTTTCGCTTCTGGATTTGGTTGGGAAAAAATTTTGCCTTTTTGGCCCCAAGGAACCCAAGAGGAGTTTTTTGTTGAAAAAAGCATACCCCTCTCAAACCCCCCAAGAAGCAAAACGGGTTTATTCGAGGGTCTTAAGGCCCCTTTAAAAAATTACGAGCATAAATTTTATCTTTTCAAAAATTTTTGTCTCAAGATTTAATCATTCCTCTTTTAAAATTTTTAAATTTCAATATTCCCCCCAACTTTAATTTTCAATATTCATCTTAAACCCTTTTAAATCTCAAATATTTGTCTCAAACTTTTAAATGGGTTTAATAGGGCCCCAAATTTTTCCAAATAACCTATACCAAAATTATCAGTTATATCTTTTTAAACACCTTTAGGTTCATTTTTGACATATTTATGAAGGTTAAAACCCATTCCAGTTACAGACCCGGGGAAAAAACCAGAGAGCTTCTGGCTATAAAAAAAACAGGGCCATACACAGAACGTACTTAAAATTTTTAAATATACTTAAATATTCCAATTTTCATCGGTACAATTTATTTCCATTACAGCCTTTAGAACTCACAATTCAGACCCCAAAAAAAATCTGTACTACTGCAAACATCAGGGTCAGCCACCCTGAAAGAAAAACTCTTTAAATATCTTATAACAACAATTTTGCACACTATACAATTACATTTTACAAATTGCATACTTTATATACAATCTTCAAATCACCACTATTTTTCATATATACACCTCATCTGGTTTTCTAAATAAAATTCCCCCTCTAATCACGCAGCGCTGTTAGTGTTATTAATAATTTGTCTACGCCGCGTTCCCAAAACCAGATGTACATTAATATGAATCAATATACAGCAATAAATATATATATATATTATACAATTACAAACATTTTTTTAATAATCACTTAAAACAACCTAAGGAATTCTCGCATCTCAGTGAAGTCATACATATCAGTAAACAAAAAGTTAAAAGTACAGTTGTTTTCTTTCCCCTATAAATTTTGAAAAATTTTTTCAAATACAAAAATTCATTTTTTTAATCTTCTAGAAAAAAGCACCCCCCTTGCAGTGTCAACTTTTGCCTTTCTAAAAACTTTAAATAAAAAAAAAAGACTTGCATCTTGCAATAATTTCCTGGATGCCAGAAAAATTTATAATGAAAAACCCTACAACCTGATTCTTGCTTTAATTCTGACGCTTCCTACTAGCACCTCAAGGGGCTGGGGTCTTCGGGCTGTTCGCTCCTCCCCCTTCCCCCCCTTTAATGCGTTCGCTTTAAACCCCTTTTTTGATTCTGGGGAATTCCCACCGCCTGACCTTTTTCTTCGGCGAGGGGGGTACTGTTGTTTCCCCTTTGCTTCTTCTGGGTCGAACTGGTTTTGCCTTTTTGTGTCCTTTTTCTCACTGAATGGTCGAGGGCTCCACTTTTTTCACCTCTTTTTTGGTCTTAGGTTTTTTGCCACCGGTACTCTGGCATCACTATTTCCCCCTCTCCTGCCCTCTTTTTTTTTAAAAAAAAATAGTAAATCGTTACCTTTTTAAGAAGTCAATTTCTTTAGCACCCTCATGTCTGGGACCTTTTCTATATTTCCTCTCTGGTACTCCAGATCCAGATTGTAGCGACCTTTTATCTGCGAGGATTTCCTTTCTACTCTTTTTTGCTCTTCTATTTGGTTCTGTCCAAGAGCTGGGTGAGGATCTGACAAGTGGTCTGCAATTACTGGCAATACTCGTATGCCTCTCACCCTGATCCTTCTTAAGACCTGATCCTTCACGCCTTTCTTCTGACCCATTCTTTTTACTATACTGCGACTCATTTGATCTAGGCTGCACACCTTCAAAATTACTCGATTTATACCTTGAACTATTGCTATCAAAACTAATGGTTCTTATCTCCTTCTCGTCACTTTTCCTATGATGATATAGTCTGACTTGATCTACATTGACTGTTAATCTTTTACCCGCTCTCCAAACCACTAAATTATTACGCTTTACCTCTAGCACTCTATAAGGACCTTCAAATTTTGGTTTAAACTTAGCAATCACTTTTTGTGCTGCCGAACTTAAAGGATGTGTTTTCACCAGAACCCAATCATTAACCTTAATCTGAACATCTCGCATCCGTTTATTATAATATTTTGCCCACTTTTTATGTTTAGTCTTAGTATTTCGTCTAGCTTCATCAAACAATTTCTTAATATCTCCTACTGCAAACTCTGTTCCGTCAGATACCATCACTAATTTCTGAAATGGGGTAATCAATTTTCGACCTAAAAATAATTCTGTAGGGGGTTTTCCCGTCGTTTCATTCACTGCCGTTCTAATCGCACACGCAAACTCACGTAAGAACTGGTCCCTTGTATCATGTTGATCGTTTACATAATTAACAATCGCTTGCACAAGATTACGATTCACACGTTTGGTTCTGTTCGACTGAGGTCTATATACAACAGCCTTCACATGCCTTATGCCTGACCTATTTCTCAAATGCTCAAAAATATCGGGTATAAATTGGGGACCGTTATCACTTATCATTTTTATTCGAGCTCCATAACGCGATATATAATTATCAAATAAACTATCAGCTATTATTTTTGCTGAGGCCTTTTTAAGAGGTATGATTTCAGCCCACTTACTGAAATGATCCGTAATTACTAAAACATATCGGTTACATTAGGTCCGTAACGCAGTATACGAAACTAACAAATCTAACGTAACTATCTCATTTGGATAATTTGTGACTATCGGAATTAAGCGACCAGCTGGTAATGCGTTTTTATTATTGTTTAACTGGCACATGTGACATGTAGAGACATAAGCGTCCTAAATGATCTGCTATGGGCCTGTCGTGAAATTCCCTCATTATTTCACTTCTCAAAGACTGTGGAATGTATACTCTCATTTCACCTAATGTAGTTGCGTATTTCGCATAAAACAACAAGCCCTCTACTAACCAAAAATCGCGAGACCAGTTCTCACATATTGTCGCATTAAGTGAGCTATCTTCTGGGTTTTCCAGATATCGATATACATGACCTAATTCCGGGTCCTTTCTCTGCTCTTCAATTAATTGCTCGCGTGACGAAAGTACTAAATCCCTGATTATTGCACAATTAACTTGTTCTCCTACGGTACTTTCCCCGGATTCCTTGATAAAACATCATCCACCGCATTTTAAGTTCCAGAACGCGGTATTTCCATTCTATATTAAATTCCGCTAATTTCAGAACCCACCTTATCATCCTACTAGACAAATTTTACCATTTGTCAAACGCGTCAATGCAGCATGATCAGTTATTACTTTTACTGGCAGTGAATCTAAATACGTACTGAATTTATTCAGAGCCCAAACTACCGCTAAACACTCTTCGTTCTCGTTTCTTGATTACTATAACTCCGGATGTTTTACGGCCCCGTTTGAAAAAACCCTTTTCCCACCCAATTTAAATGAGAGAACCATAAACGGTTTTAAAAAA
>BMAV01010894.1:0-13641 GCA_019973955.1 Trichonephila inaurata madagascariensis
GACCTTTAAATTGATTTAAAAAAAAATTTTTTTATATTACTTGTTTTTTTTTTTTTCTTCATGTGTGACCTTTCTTTTTTAAATACTCTGTTAACTTTTTAAAAGAAATCCTTCAAAAGAAAAATCCTTTCTGAGGAAAAGTTTACTGACTAGGTTTTCTTCTCGAAAAATAATTTTTTCCCTCATTATTTTTCATCCTACAATTATTCCTTTTTTTTTTTCTGTATCTTATTTTGGTCATTAATTGCTTTTCTATGAAGAAAACGCTACTTTTTGCTCATAATTACAGCTCTAAGTATGCTGTTTCGCCATCATTAAAATCCTAACTGCTCGTTGTTTAGCGAGCCTAAGTATTGTAACTCAAGAAGGCATGCAAATTAAGTTTTTTATGTTGCGTTTCTCCCATCTTAAATATAGCCTTGAAAAGGTTTATTAAAAAAATTGTCTCTGAGTATTAGACTGGCATTTGTTACATAATTAGTGAAATTATAAACTTTAATCACCTGTTGATTTACCTTATTACAATTTCGTATCAGACATATAAATGTACTCGGACGATTCAAGGCGATTTTTCATTAAACAGATAGATTTATGGGGGTAGGTTTACGAATTTCAACCCCAAAACACATTTTTCCCTTTTCCCATTTTTATAAAATATGAATTTTTACGCTTCTAATGGTGCAAAAATTATAATACTAAATGCAGTAAAAGTATTTTTAATAATAGTTTGAAAATGTCTTACCACCTGCCACGTCCACTAAAATCCATTTTTCTAAAAACTAACATTTTTACCGTATAATCAACATTTGTTCCTAAACCACTGCATTTAAAAGCTTATGTTTTTGCATAATTAATAATTACACTCTAATGCATACTTTAATCAAGGGATTTTTTCAAAAAGGTATTCTGACTTAATTAAATTAATTAAGCATTAAATATCATAACATTTTCCTATTTTTGAAAAAAACAGATTTGTGCAAAAAAAATTATTTTTAAAAAAAAATATCTAGACTTTAAAATATCTTTAACTTTATACTCTTTTCTCACTCTCATACACAGATTTAATCTAATAAAATGTATCTGAAAAAGCAAAACCTAAATGTGTTTGGGGATATCTATAGAAAAGTACCAAATCAAGCGTTTACGATCGTTTTGGGGTGATTGGTTACGTACTTGTTTGAAACGGAAGGTACCCAGAACGAATTTTCCCCCTTCATTGGTACCTGCCGTGCAAGGAACCGCACCCTTTTACTGCCGCAAATCGTGGCCATCTATCCACCGCACAAGCAACCTAAGCCGTCAAACATTGACGCAATTTAAAATCCCCACACAAAAGACGCAATCAAACCGTCAAAAAATGACGAATTTCAAGTCGTCTCCCCAAATGACCAATCAAGTCTTTTCCCCACAAATGACGCAATTCTCAAACCGTCTCGCACGAATGACCAAATGCTTACATACTCGCCACGAATTTGGGATCGTTGTTCGCCTATTCGCCGAAACCTGGGGTTGGGGGTGGAATCTATATAACTAACCCAAAATCCCCGTTGACGTCGTTTTTGGATTGGTTACGTACTTTTGAAACGGTCCCCGAACGAACCTTCCTCCTTCATTGTTTTCTCAAATAGTTTCCCCCCAGTTTTGGGAAAAGTTTTTTTTATATGTTTTAAAGGGGTTTACTTTTCATTTTCGGTTAAAACATTTTTAAAATACACCCAACCCTTTTTTAATGGTCTTTAAATTACGGTTCACCAAAAACTGCACACGAATTTTTTTTTATTATGAACTCTAAAATAAGGTGCATTAAAATTTCATCGTAATCATAAGATTTATGTAGCAGGATGTCAAAATTATCTAAGCAACTTGAGAAATCAAACAGCCACTAATAACAGATTTTGGGAACCACAAAAACCAACACGGGCCCTTTTTTATAACGAATGAATCAAAGCTGACATTTGTGCTAAATATATATCCGACACATCTACTGATGATAGGATTTTTTATCTAGTTCGTAATAAATGCTCACACTTGTTATGAAACAGCGATGGATAGTTGTTAGTTACTAGTCTTATTCCGAATTTCAATTTAAATCTTTATATTGTAACGTCATGGACGGGTAGCGTGATGATGAACTCACAGCAAATTGTAGACATAAAAGAAAATTTTATTTTCTCAACAAAATTATTAATAATGATGCTGTATGGAAATGTCTCTATGCGCCAAGCCGGTGCGTTCAGTTTCTTTTAGACGTTGGATTTCATTCGTTCTCATTCTCTACACACCTCTGCCTTGTCCGAAGGACACTTCCCCACAGTTATATGAAGTCTTTAGATAACTTCTACAACGCCACCGCGTTCTTCCTTCTTTTCTTTCCCTCTACTCCAGGAAAATCCGCTTTTCTCTCGAATCCGATCTCGATCTCTGATCTAAACTCTCCGAGTCTCCCATCTCACTAAAACATTATCCTTTTAAACTCCAGGGGTGGGTCCACTACACGCCCCTCGTCACTTCTCATTGGCAGGGCCACAAAAGTCTGCACACGGTCCTCGGTCTCATCAGAGTCCTATTGGAGTGGAACTAACAATCGCTCTCCCTAGTCCTTTTTGAATATACCGGCACCAGACGACTCATCCGAACATCTGGACACTTTGTTCATCACGCCGCCATTCTCTCTTACAGCCATTCTCACGTAGTCCTCCAATGCGTCAGTCTCCTTAGTCAGACAGGCCCCGTCACACGGTGAGGGCACTTTTATGTCTATAGGACACTTTTAGTCGCTGCGGACACGAGGCCAAACAATAGACAATGACCTCAAAGCCACGTGCGCTGTCTCCGAGCTGGGAGCGAAACCACCTGCTCTAATTCATCAAACTAGACATAAATGGTCGGGTGTGGGTCGTATCAATGTGCCGTCATTACAATATGTTGTATGCACTTATAGGCTGAATTTTTACTGCACACTAATTTTAATTTTTGTTTTTGTAAAAAAAAAATGAATTGTTTTTGATTTATAAATATGTAACATGAATTTCATTATTACTTTTTGCACGGTTTTTCGAGAAAGTATTCAGATACTTTTCATCTTGCTTGATTTTTTTAAGTTGTGAAACATATCCCCAAATTTATCAAATGTCGCATGTTTTTTTCATACGATTTTTTCCCCCACAGTTTTCTGAGAAACGTATCTACTGTGTAAAAAAATAGTTGGATGTATTTATAGATGTTGATCAAAATATAATTACAAATAATATTTTTCTTTTTTTTTCTGGAAGCACTGTATTAGACTCAAATCGATACATTAGTCAATGAGAAGAAAAACCAAAACCCCTTACATTATTGGAAAGACTACAAAACGACCAGTACATGGGAACCTTAAAACTTATAACTTCATCATTTTATTAAAATGAAATTCGTTGTACAAAAGTTGCTTGAGAAAACTTGTAATTTCTTTTTTCTGATTGTTAACTAGATTACATAATAATTTTGCGTTGGCGTTTCTTTTTTTTTTTTTTTTTTTACTTTATAAAAGAATCTCTACGGGTCATCGTCCTTGTTGCATCATCTTTCTCAATGACCAGTTGTTAAGAATGTAGGGTTTATTTTTATTAGAACAATTTTCTTTATATTTCCAGTGAATCAGAATCAAGTGTTATTAAATAAGTATAAAAAAAATAAACTATACTTTTCTTCCATGGCATTCTTCTAATCTTTGAATAGTTAGTAAATTGCGGTTCTTACTGTCCCAAAAATGACACATACCCGCGAATGGGATGTGCTGTGCCCCCCAGAAAGGAAAAAAAAATGTACCAAATGACTTTGATAGTTTCTGGCATCTGGCAACAAAAGAGAATCCACACCGTAATTAGGGCAGAATGGAGGGCGCGAGAAGATCGTTTGCTGTAAAATTAACTTTGATTAATAACCGACGCCCTTCTTTCCGCGGGCGATATTTGTCACTTTTTGGGGGTGGTTGATAAGGAGTTATTTGCGGCCTCTGCTCATTTTTAACTGGGGGATAGATCGAAGAAGAAGGAAGAAGTGACTTATGAGAGCGTCATTAATATACTCTTTTGTGTTGCGAGAGGAAGTTTTTTGCCGCTTCTTTTTCTTTTGGATAGGAGAAAATTAGTAGTGGTGATCTTAATACATTACTTGATCTAGATGATCTGATGCTGATATTTGTGTTCCAGAATCTGTGGTTCCATTATATACCTATAATTGTTATTTTATATACCTAGATATTAATCTGAATCAATTATCTGATCATTTTATCCCTCTAACTAAGTAAATTAATATGGTTTGTGGCTTCTTGGCTAAAAACATATCTTGTAATAGAATTTCTATTTCGATTAGAACATCAGAAATTCCTTTTTTTAGTTTTGATGTTTTTGTAAATCTATAAAAAATAAACAATTATCTCTGTTTAGAAACTTAAAATATATGGCGGTGTGATATCGATATAAATCAGTAATAGCCATCACGCGAAGACGATCGTTTTGCGTGATCGCTAAGATACTTGCTTTCGAAACAGAAGGTGCTCAGATCGAATCTTCCTTCCTTCATTGGTGACGCTGGCCGTGCAAAAAGGACCCCACCCTTCACGTGCAACAGTTGTGACGCCATCTAACCGAGGTCGCAATCAAATTAGTTAACTATCTTAAATTCGTAAGACAAATAATTAAACACTTATCTGTATGTGATCCGAAGAAAAACCACTCATCAGATCTCTCTTGGGTCATCCATATTCCTGTCTAGATCGTCTTCGCAATTTCACCAAGTCATCAGAATGTCACTTCGTTAATCTCACTTTTTCTCTTTTTTTTGACTAACTCTAACGCTCCCTTTGCTGGGGTTTAAATAGCACTCAGATTAACATAAAATTAAGTCCTTTCTGCGGAAGACATTTTTAAACTCAAAAAACAGTGGAAAAAATATTTCGCCAACAGGGTTAGTGAAAAGACGCGAAAAGGGCCCATCACAACTATAGCACACATGTCATAGCATTTGGCTACATATTTTCATCTAACGAATTAGTTGACAGTACATAAGTATCTAAAATTTCATAAATGCTCAGTAAATCTTATCTGATGTTCTAATTGTACAATAGAGAAATCAAGTCGCAATTTCATCAAAAATAAATAAAAATTCTTTCAAAATAAGTCATCGTGTGGAATAATGAAACTGTACATTAAATTCAAAGAATTAATGTGTTGGCTCAAATAAAAAATTAACGTTCTAAGCCAGAACCGTTTACGTCAACTGACCGTGTTACAAAAATTGCGAAATCCGTCGCCAATAACCCGTTGTTGGACACAAAAAATAATATTAATAAAAAACAAATCAAATGAAGTAAGCCAAAAAATATATACATGGAATACGTAGTATTTTAAAAGGCTGAGAATAATTGTTTTTTTCAAAAAACGTTTTTTCTAATCAAAATCGAATCATAATGTTATCGGTTTTATTGGATGTTCAAGGACGAAATCATTGACATTTATAATGTATATAGTGTTACGAATTTTGTGTAAATAGTGTAAATAAGTTGTATTCGCATTTGTTGTATTTACATTAATGCATTTATATTACTCTATGTGTTATATTTATTTCATGTTAAAATTGTGCTACTCGCAAGCAATGCCGCCCCTTGCGTTATAATGGCGATTCAATGAGAACTTGGCGAAATCTTGGCGGTAGAGCCAAGTTGGCATTATTTTTGGCGACCGAGTTGGCGGCCAACTTGGTGATTTTGGTGACCATTTTGGTGCCGTTGGCGACCATGTTGGCGAGTTCGGAACCCTCTGGAATCTTCTAGAAAGTAGTGGATCTCTCCACTAATGTCACGAGCGGTTATATTTCTGAAAGTTTCTGTCGCCCTATAAAGATGCTGGGACACATCAGTCTGGATTAACAGCGAGTGTAGTTGTTTTGACTAGTGATTAGAGCTCGGCTGTGCTTGTGGGAATAATCTTTACTTACGTGTATTTTTAAACACTGGTTATTGTGTTTGATTGCTGTTGAAGGTGTGAAGACCTTCGGATATTTACTCTGTGAATGTTGCTGCTGAATCTTGTATTTATAGAGGATTGGATTTTTGATTATAAATTCGCATCGCTCTTAAAGAACTGTTTATTTTCTTTGTGATTGTTTTGCATAAAATCCCCGAACCCTCGGATCTACGTAACAGTATGTAGTATAAATAATGTAAAGATTTCCATTATTTTTGTGCATATGTTTTTTATTTGGTAGTTTTTCGTAAATAGCAGCTTTGAAAGCGAAGTTATTCGAATTCTTAGGTTGGTGAATTTTGCAAATTATTAGTTTTTATGAGAAAATAAAAACTAATTACTTGTAGCCATGTGAATGTCTCATATTTTATTAAATATTCCGAATAATAACAGCAAATAATAGTAGTTAAATACTGTATTTAGTCTATGCTGCGATGTTAAATAAAAAATAAAAATAGAATCAGATTTTTTTCGTATATATATGTAATAAATCTCCATTTAAATTTTCCTTCAAGAGATTTTATTTAATTATGATGGTCTTGAATCCGCCAAGACATCGCTCGATAATTAAATTCTATAGTTTACCCACCTAACGGGAAATATACTTTTAACCACAACTATATCTCTCAAAAAACTGCCACATCGACACATTTCAAAATAAGAGGATGTAAAATTACATCATCCGGTTTTCATTAACGGAAATCATAATGATTCTGAAAGCGGTTGATCAAGCTATGAAAGTTTAAATTTCTGGAATGAAAAAAGGAAAGCCCCTTTGTGTATATACCAAATGTCAGCGTGTATTTGTTTTCCTGTATTTCGTTTCGTCGTTTCATTTGTTTAAAATAATAAATGTGCTTTTAAAATACCTAAATGTTTCTTCGTCCTTTCAACGACTGCAACAAGATAAGGATTATCCCAGTTAAGTGCCTTCATTCATGTGAAATCGTCACATATATGTATCCGCTAGTTTTTCAAAATGTTATGCAAATTGAATTAAAATTATTCAAATAGTATATGTTATTTTGTCTTAAAAATATGCGCAAAAATCGTCTATTAAAATTCTAGATTTGAAATTGCCTCTCTCGCGGGCACCTAGATGTGTGGGAAGAAGGGAAAAACACTCGACATGATCCAACTAATCTATTTATTTCCACACACAAAGAACAGACACAATTTCAACTAATAATAGTAAGAGAATGTCTCAATGTTAACCGTGAAAGTGGAACAACGACAGTAAAACTTGATCGATTAGGAGACTAACAAACTTGATCCTATCTTAATTAAGGATCTAACCTATCATCCGATTTAATCTAATCTTAATTCAATCTTAGTGAACAATCGTCACTTTAAAGTGCCCTCCTAATAAGAATCAAATCACTCTAATTCTAATATTATATCTTCATTAGCAATCTCACCTCTGGCTCGAGTATATCTTCTCTCCTTCTCTCTCTCTCAAACTAGGTGGTCGTGGTAGCCGAGTGGTATAGGTATCGGATCGTGGCTTGCCTTGTCACGAGTTCGAGCCCAGTACCACTAAAGACCCGCCGTGTAGGGCAGCGATGCACGTTAAATCTGTCGAGACCTGAAACGTCCTCCCGTTGGTGTGGTGTGGTAGTTAGCAGAGGGGGGCCAGCTCAGGTGTCGACCACGTCACTTGACCATGGTTCAAAATTACGTGGTCCGTCGCCAAAAGCCCTCGTGTAGCTGAACAGTGCGACGTTCATATTCAATCAATCAATCAATCTCTCTCAAACTAGAAAACCTCGCCTATTTATAGTAAGTTAATTTGCATATCATGATTCTCTTCTTTCGAAATGTTGGTTGTGAATAACGTGAATTGATAGCCCAAAGATTTCCCAAGAGGATTAGTTGGAAAAGCGCGTATAGATCCGTCACAAAATTAAGTTTATGCAAATATTTCTTCCGGAACGCAAAATACATCTTAAAAATTTAAGAACACCATTACGTTTTTCATACCTTGAAGCGTCATCTTTTTATCCCACACAACTAAATATATAAACTCATTTATCTAAATTTAATTTATATATTATTCTAAATTTCTTTTTACCTTTCTTCTTTAAAAAGCTGCAAATTTCAAATTTAGCTAAATGAATTGTGCAATCCAATTAGGTATTACCATTTCTTCGCGTTAGGGAAAGATTACGGATGGCTCCAACAACACAGCATCTACACCTTTCTGGAAAAAGATGCGTAATTTTGATGTCACTTGTTTTATACATCCATTAGGCTCTAGAGTGGAACGCCACAGCACAAATTCGATTTGGGGTTGAGTTGTTCCGTCAGCACTTAGACCAAATCGCATTTTCTCCTCCAGTGAGCTTGTCCTCAGGAGGAGTAACCAGCTTCAAACCTCTTAACTCAACCCTTTAATTGTAACTCGTTTTTTCCCCTTTGATTGAAGAAAAGATGGTTTGAGTAAAGGCCTTATATTTCCTTGGTAACCGGACGTAACTATCAGTGGAATATTTTTTCTTCTTTAATTTGATTTTTGAGGCGTCATTGGATTATAAAGTTTGTTAAGAAGGTATTTCTTGTTTTTACGGTTTTTTTAACCAATTACCTGCAAAAATAGAATGAAAAAAAATATTGTTACGGGACTTATTTCTCTAGTTAATGCTGGGAAATTAATTGATAATTTCATCAGAAATGGTTCTGTTTGTAATGTTTCACTGATGATTAAATGGTTAAAATGAAGCAATGTTGCTTAATTAACAAAATTTTAAACTAACTTTTAACGAAATTCTTCGATGTACCTCGCTGTTGTAAATTAAATGTAAAATGGTGATAGATGGGACTCCAAATCATCTGAGAGTTATACTTCTGTTTTAGCTTGTAGAATCTGTTATATGTTATGTATTTGTACTCTGTATGTCTTTTCTCGGCGTCTAAGAAAATAACCAAAAATGTGTAAAAAGTAGGCTAAATTATTGGAACAACATAACATATAAAATGGTTATAATTCACCTATCTGGTCAATAGAATTAAGGATTCAGGAAGCATGACAGCCACTTCTCAATGACTGCTAATATATAACATCACAAAAAAATAATCTATGTAAAATTTAAAAGTATTCATCAAATCCATTTTTTCTTAATTGAGTATTTATTCAATTCAATGAGGGTTTTAAATTTTTTCTTATATCTCTCAAGAGCTAAAAGGCTTGTAATATAATTTAAGTACAAGCAGCAATTCAGTTTTTATTGAAAAAAAATGAATTATTTATGGAATATTTTAAAACTTTAAAAACATCATATGATAAACAAATGTATATTTTACAATGCTAAAATTTTCATGAAAATAGCCATATTTTCTGTCTGAAAATATGCTCTGCGCTTAGTTCGAGCTCAGGTACATTTGGCGAAAACAGCTTTAAACTGAATCTCAAATGAATTTGTGAAAATCAATCACAATGAATGGATTCCTAACAAATTAGTTCTTGAATCTATATGTATTCACAAAACAATTTTCTTTCCATATTGCCATTCACTCCCACTAATGTCCTTTTTTCCCTCCTGTTTCTTACTTCAGTTGTTCTTGATCATAAGCGCGATCATAAAAGTAAAATTATCGCCTCCTTTCTCATATGCTCTACATCACCTCTTTATCTTCAATATCATAATCGAACACTCTTTCATCGTCTTTAAAAAACGGAGAGATATAAATCTGAGCATTTGGGGGCCATCGACAATACTTTATCTGCTTTTAAAGCACTCTCAGAGGCGATATTGATGGACCCATTCCTTGATCCCCAGCCAACTGGCTATCTCCCATAGCTTGGCGATTTTTCAATCCTGTTGTGATATTCGAGATTACAGGAATATCAGCTCTTTTCATGGAAGCAATTAGAATGGAAATATTGTCTGTGATGGAGCAGATAACATGCATGAGTGCAGCGCTGGCAGTCTTCCAGAGTTCAGGTCGAAGCAAGCGTTCTCGAAACCCATTTAGTGCAATTCTTCTTCAAAGATGAACTATTACTTGTCTTTAACACGTGTGTAAGCATGTGGATTTTTATGTCTGTCCAGTATTACAAGATCGCGACTTCTAAAGACAAGTAATATTTTTATCGGTACCATAATTCGTCTGTCTTTTTTTATATTTACCTTCCTCTGAATCTATTTTCATGATTCTTTCTTTTTTTTTTGTCTTTTGTTCTTGAACCGTAATAAAACAGATTTTTTATTGATTTCGAATACATTTATTGAGTTTCAGAACTAGACCAGAGGTGGACAAATAGTGACCCGCCATGACAGTCAGATAGACACAAAATGTTTTCTACGTTTGGGTCTACATATACCAGGGTGGCCAAGACGTCGACCGCGGTCGACTGGTCGACCGCGAAGTTATTTTAGGTAATCCGCGCGAAAATCCGATAATGACCTCGGATATTAACAATTTAATTTATGACTTATGACTATGAATGAATTATTTAAAATAAAAATTTACTACAGTTTACGCTTTAAAATCTAAAACAAACTGTGCAAAGTAATACAATGAATTTGTCGTTTTACAGTGGAGAATTAAATAAAAACAACTTGACAAAGTGGGATGCTTAGATTATATCCAAATTTCAAATAAAAGAGGTGAATAGGATGGTCAATTTTTGATGTATGAATACTTTGATTATTTTCGTCAGTAAATTTTTATTTTGTAAATATTAAGTTTTTTTAGAAAAATTAGATAATTTACCATTTTTTCTTGTTACCGAAAATAAATATATAAAAATGTAGTTACGTTAATTTAGCTCTGCCATTGGTAGACCGCCTTCGATTTTTTAAATGTGGAGTAGACCACGGATACCAAAAGTATGGCCACCCCTGACATATACAATCGGACCTCTATATAACGAAGTCGCTAAATCCCGAAAAAAAAAGTTCGTTATATAGATATTCATATTTCAATTTTCTTTATAAACCACATAAAACAAATTTTAAGTGTATAAACACTATATATTATAAAAAAGTAATTATTCAAACCTTTTTGTAAATTAATATATATTTATTTTATAGATCTTAGCTATTAAAAAAAAGAAAGAAAGAAAAACCGTAAGGAAAGTTTCTTGACGCCTTTATCCACTTCCTGAAGAATTAAATGCTTTTCTTTGGTGCTCAAGCACTTACGTTTTGACATTTTCGAGCTACAAGAAACGAAGCTACCATTAAGACTGGTCAACACTACAAATGAACGGAGACTAGCTCATGGACACGTTTGACACGAGACAACTCCACTGAGGGTGAAAGGGGATATCGAAGATGTTACAGTGAACTAGACAATGAGGGTTTATTGCACTTCTTGGGTGAAAGGGTCAGAACTCTATTGCTCTCGGTGAGTTAGGCATCTAATAAAACCAGTTCAAAATTTATGACCACCCTAAAATGTGTTAAAAGAAAGAATAACTTGAAATGTCCAGAAATACTTTAAAAATAGGGAGAAAAAAAGTTGAGTCACAAGAAAAAAAAAGTTCGTTATATAGAAAATGCAGTTCGTTATTGGGAGGTTATTTTACTAAGAAAATCGTGAAATGTTCTTGGTCCCAGGAAAAAGTTCGCTATATAGAAAAATTCGTAATATAGAGGTTCATTATATCGAGAGGAACCTCTATATTCGCAATATAGAGGTTAGACTGTATTTGTAAAAACTTTTTCTTTGCTAGAAGATCAACTAAAGTAGATATCAATTCAAGTTGGCTGCAGGGGCGGCTCTATGGCAGGACAAACCAGATCCCTGCCCGGGGCGGAAAATTTTAAAAGCGACATTTGGATCGAATTTGAAAAAAAAAAAAATGTTACAGACAATTTAATATATTTTCTGAAATATTATACAGTGTGCATTTGGTATTTTATTTAACGTATCTTATTTTTTTTTTTTATTTTGTACACCGTATAATTAATGAAAGTTTTCTTATATGTTTTAACTTGAAGGGTTCGAGGCGGGAATATATGTTAAAGCATGAAATTTAATATGCTTACACATCTTTCTCTAGTAACTTTCTCTCCATCCCAGAGTGACGTCACAATGGACATTCCTTTCACCCTTACGATGTCCAGTGTCAGCTATCTAAAAGGGGACAAGGGTAATAAAAGGTTTTGGTAGATAGAGAGCTACCGAAGATTCTTTATTTTAGTCTTGAGTGACTATAAGTTAAAACAAACGCTTGTGATCCCCATCATCAGTAGACAATTTTTCGAAGAAATTGGCCTGCTTAAATGGATGATTCCTACTCTTACCTTTCACTCGTTTGAAATAATAACAAGTAATTATGTCCGAAATTTTGAAATATTTTGAATTTCTCTTAAGACGTAAAATAATATTTATATATTTATACAGTCGAATCTCCATATTACGAGCCTCTATATTGCGAATTTTTCTATATAGCGAACTTTTTCCTGGAACCAAGAACATTTCACGATTTTCTTCTTAAAATAACCTCCCTATAGCGAAGTGCATTTTCTGTATAACGAACTTTTTCTCTTAGGATACAATTTTTTTTCTCCGTTTCTTAAAAGAAATTCTTGACATTTCAAAATATTCTCTCTTTTAACATTTTTTATGGCTGACATAAATCTTAAACTGGTTTTATTAAGTGCCTAACTCGCCGAAATGGATAGAATTTTGGGCGTTTCATCCAAGAAATGCAACCTGTAACCCCTATTGTCCAATTCGCTGGACGGGCTGCGGTAGCCCAGGGGTCAGGGTATCGGATCATGGCAGGCATGTCATGAGTTCGAGCCCAGTACCACTAAAGACCCGCTGTGTAGGGCAGTGATGAACGTTAAATCTGTCGAGAGCTGAAACGTCCTCCCGTTGGTGTGGTGTGGTACTTAGGAGAGGTGGTACCAGCTCAGGTGTCGTCCACGTCACTTGACCATGGTTCAAAATGACGTGGTCCGTCGCCAAAAGCCCTCATATAGCTGAACAGTGTGACGTTAATATTCATTCAATCATTCCAATTCGCTGGACGCATCTTCGACGTCCCCTTTCACTCTCAGTGGTCTTTAACTGGTCTCCTTTCATCTGTAGTGTTGAGCAGCCATACTGATAACTTCTTTTCTAGAAGCTCGAAAATGTCAAAACGTAAGTTCTTGAGCATCAAAGAAAACAATTAGTTCTTCAGGAAGTGGATAAAGGCGTCAAGAAACTTTCTTTAATTTTTTTTTTTTTTTTTGATAGTTGAGTTTTATCAAAAAAATATGTATGAATTTTTAAAAAGGTGTGAATAACTACTTTTTTTAATACATAGTGTTAAAGAATTTAAAATATTTTTTATATGTGGTTTAAAAAGAACATTTAAGGAAAAACCTCTGTATAGAGAATTTTCCATATAACGAACTTTTTTTCGCGACTTAGCGACTTCGTTATATGGAGGTTTGACTCAGTAGCGCACAAAAAATTTTCTCAAGGGGGTCGAAAGTCCACCATTTTGGCATCAATGCTCCAATACGCCGCCCAACATATTCTTTTGGTTTTTTCGAATTTCGGGAACAAAAACAATACAACAATAATTATTGAACAAATAATTAGCGTTAATTAATAAAATTAATTATTAACAAATACATAATTAAATTTTACGTAGGTTTATAACCAATCGCATAAAAAATCAAGGTCTATGGGG
>BMAV01010894.1:13741-31807 GCA_019973955.1 Trichonephila inaurata madagascariensis
AGAGAGAGGGGCGGTATTTTCCATTTTTGTCCGGGGCGGCAAAACTGCTAGAATCAGCCCTGTAGGCAGACAATAATTTGCAGGCTGCGATGATAATTTCAAAAAGTAATCTCTCTCCTAATTTTTTTTAAAAAAAAATTGTTGAAAAGTATAAAAGCGTACATTTGTCTCATTAAACCGATTCGAAAATTCTGATTCTAATTGATCACGTACTTGCAGTATGAAGAAATTAGTACGATAAATAAAGGAAGTAAACTGTCACTACTTCATTTAACTTATATTTGCTGATTTTTATGGTGCAATTTATATCTTTTCTGAGATCCAAAGTTAATGAATGGTTGCAATCATTTTAAACATTTCTGGCTCTCAAGTATCCCCAATACCGCCCTTGCGTCAAAACCGCCCCCCCCCCCCCCTTGTTCTAGACGTTATTATTTTTTGTTTTTGTTTCGAAATTAGTTCAAAATCCCTCCTACCTAAATATAATCGTAATAAGATTCTTAATGCTGAATTCGCTTTAAGTTAGAGAGGGCTAAATTAGGGTCTTATTTGTAGATAAAAAATATTCCAATAATCATAAAAGTTTGTTTAGTTGTAGCGTTCCCGTCTTTTTACTATGTTGTGTATTTAGGATATAAATCATTTTATAAACTCATAATATTATTTTTTTTTATTTCAGCATGTAAATTTAAAAATTCTTTTTGATATTAAATAATACAAAACAAATTATTGATCATTTTATAAAGAAAAAAAAATAATAAATTCAATTTTATAGGATACTACACCATTTAACATGTATATATATGCAGTAAAATGTTAAAATGCGGGTTCTTAGAAGTACAACAGTTTTCATATTTTAGTGAATTCTGTAGAATTTTTCCAATTCATTGGACACAAATATCTGACGTGACTTTCCCCCCTATTTTAAGGAAGTTGATAGAATCAAGTTAAAGTAAAACAAGTAATATACATAAAAAAAAAAAAAATTTAAACCTTCAATTCCTACAAAGACGTACGGGCGCCATCTGTTGCAGCTAACTGTAACTACGAAGGAAATAACTCAGAATAAATTTAAAATTAAAAAATAAAATTTTTAATTAATGAATAAAAGTATTTGAAAAAAACGGTATTAACATCAAGTGTCATCTACTACAAATTTAAAAAAAATTATTTTAACTTGACTGGATGAATAGAAAGTATTTTGTTAACGATTGAAAATTTGAACAATATAAATAAATATATAAATATATAGAGAGAGTGAGCTAATAGTAGGAATTCAAAAAGTAATACTATTCTTATGTATTTACTTTTTGTTAAAACAATTGCCAGGTTTTTTCGAAATATTTAGGTTTGTTAGGAACTGGTCTAAACAATATTTTTGATAAAAATTGATATTCTTTTATTTTTCATTTTTTAAAAAAAAAAAATAAATAAATAAAGCCCTTTTGAACTGAACGACCTACATAGGAATATTTTGGTAACTTTCGATGAGGTTTATTGAGAGAAAACAGGACATCATTAATATCGATTATTAAAAAAAAAATCTTATTCTCTTGATTAAAAATGAAGTGTGTGCTTTAGAATCTGGCCAATAACTAGTCGATAATGAACTGATCCGAACTGCTTCGAATTTCTCACTAACAGCTATCGATTTTTATTTTTTTTCGGAAAATATTTTTTTTTCTTGTTAACACGTCCTCTTAATGCATTTCGAATCGTTTTCCTATGCAATCCCCTCCCCTAGCCAAGAAGGAAAAAAAAGTAGGAAGAAAAGAAAATGTTCGAAAAAAACCTGTCGAATCTTTTAATAAGTGATTTTCTACCCCCTAATTCGGAAATTTAATAAAAGCGTAATCAAAAGTGCAAACCTCTTAGCTGCCAACCTAGGAAAACAAAAAGATCCCAAAATGAAGTAGGGTTATCGGCGAATTTAATTATTACTTCGTGTGTACGTCTTTAAAGAAAGGGGAGGTAATTTTTCAAAATCAAGCAAAATTTTTGATGATTAATTTCTTTTATGTAATCGAGTACTTTTATGGATAAATGGGAGAAAAATAAATAAAAAGAAAAAGGAAATTTTATAAAGTTCGAACAATTTAGTTAAGCTGTCATTTTCAGTTTGGCCGTTTGGAGTTTGTTTTCCTTTCCTCTTATTCTTCATTAAATCTGTCTATAATCTGTCAACTGATTTCAGGAATTATGATATGGGTTGTTTTTGCTAAGGTAGTTCGATTTTTTTTCTCCAAACCACCCCCTTCATTTTAAAGTATGTTTTTTTTCATCCCCCTTTTTTTTTTAATTTAGATTCTTTTAATTTCTTCTTTTTTTTTATCCTTTTCTTGTTTATTAAAAATGCCTGCGGCAACAAACAGTAAGTTCAGTTTTAATTACAGTTAAGTTTGGATAACGATTTTTATCGATCAAAAATTTCACCTTGTTGTAAATGATGAAAAATTGATTGAAGTTTTAATCATTTTCCAATAAAACATTTTCATTAACTTTCTTGGCACTTTTTATTTTAAATTAAAGGTTGTAAGGCATTCGCCCGTGAGGGTTGCCCTACTCCTACGTTTTTCACGTGACCTAGAGGTGTGGGAGTGAATGAAGAACCAGGCGTTGCCATAATCTTAATATCTCTTTATTAAGATCTTAACTTAAACAATATACAATAAAGATATAATCTAACTTGATTTGAGGTGAAGAGACACACAATACATACTACCGAAAAAGCGCGACCCTGACCACTATATTTAACTTTAACGCCTTATCCTAATCTCAGTATATATACACAGTCCCTAGTATTTAATAGAATGGTCCTATCTCTATATCCTAGGTAGCAGCAACACACTCGAATCTTAAATGACTTTTTTTTATCTCGCGTGGAATGGTATCCACCTTGACTTGAACGCACTGGCACGAAAAGCTGAACTCTTGAATGTCGGATAACTTCTCACTTTTAACCTAAACACTCCTAACCACAGACTAGCATAATCACTTTCCAAAGGCCACACTGCTTACGCTAAACTTCTGCTATTTAAAAGGTTCTTAATTTGCATAATCATGCTTCGCTTCTGGATATGGTTGGAAAGAATTTGCCTTTTCGGCCCCAAAGAACCCAAGAGGACTTTTTAGTAGAAAGCGCGATGAGCCCGTCACAAGGTATGACGTTTTTATGAAAATAGCTTAACATAAATTCCACGAAATGTTAACTCTAGAACATGCTTTATATTTTAATCAGGATTTCAACAATAAGGAAGGAGGAAACTGAATTACAACGAAGGGAACTTTTGTATTTCTGAATAACTAAATTTGTGAATACTCATTAGGTGATTATTTCCACTAATTATACAGGGTGTCCCAAAAATAGCTCCCAAATTTAGTACAGCCATATTCCTCGTTTGGAGTATATGAGAAACAGCCAAAGAACTTCACCTGTACGTTCCATAGTTACGAGAAAAATACAACAAATGATAAATGAATGATGGATCTTGATGGGGCTCTGGGGCATTTACGTGCTCCTTTACGAGATTGACTGGATATGACACACTCCGGCAGCTAATTAGAACAAGGGGATATGTCTCTATGGCCACCACGATCACCAGATCTCACACCATTTTGATTGTTTCTCTTATGGGAGCATCTCTTGAAATTAGTGTATCGAGATGTGGTGATTGCACAAACGGACTTGTTGCTCGTCTGCCTGCTGCTTGTATTTCGGGGGACACCACGCTGCTTGGAAATGAGTACTTATCCGTTCCATAGCGTGCTCAAGATTGCTTCAATTAATTCATTTTTGATGAAAATTAGAGGCAGATTATCTCATAATAGCAGCAAAAAAAAGCTCTTAATTATTGTTACAGTTTTCAGCATCTTATTTGCGTGAATTCGGATTTTCAGCTTTAAGAAATATAAAAATGAAAGAAAGATCAAGACTTTTAAATGTAGATGGCGGAATGAGAGGGGCATTATCATTTTTACGATCAAATATAAACTAAATTATCAAAATCCCCCAGCTGAAATTTCGCATTAAATGTATTCTTATAATGAATTTGTAATTAATTAATCAAAAAACATTTTGTTTTCTATGTCGTACATATTATTTTATTTATCATTGAAAGATATTATCAAACTATTTTACTTATCGTATTACAGATAAGTAAAAAAAATTTTAATTTATTTTATTGTTAGTGTGCGGCCAAATTTTGAAATTATTAAAAATGTACTGCAACAAAAAAAGAGGTCGAGAATCACAGGCGTAGTCGCTACGTCTCCATACACCAATTCCTTGAGATTTCCTCATAGGAAAACAATTCAAATGGTGGGAAATCTGGCGATTTTGGTGGCCATAGAACTGGACTCCCACTTCCTATCCAATAGTCGTAGTTTGCAATATCCAGCCTATCACGTACATGAACTTAGAAATGGGCTAAAGTCCCATCATGCACCATCATGCGTTATCGTTATTTACAGTATTTTTCTCGCAGACTGTGAATCATTCAGGTACAGTTCTTCGGACATTTTTTATGTACTTCCTCCAAGGAATCTGGTTGTTCAGATTTTGGACGCTACTTTTGGGACATCCTGTGCAACCAAAATCCTTGTGCATGGGAATCTTGTTTGTTCTCATTTTATATTATGAGAATCATGTTTCTCTCATTTTATATTATGAGAATCATGTTTCTGTCATTTTATGGGAATCATGTTTCTGTCATTTTATGAGAATCATGTTTCTGTCATTTTATATTATGGGAATCATGTTTCTCTCATTTTATATCATGTGAATCATGTTTCTTTCTTTTTGTATTATAGGAATCATGTTTCTCTCATTTTATATTATGGGAATCATGTTTCTCTCATTTTATATTATGGTAATCGTGTTTCTCTCATTTTATATTATGGGAATCGTATTTCTCTTATTTTATGGGAATCATGTGTGTTTCTCACATTTTATATTATGGGAATCATGTTTCTGTCATTTTATGGGAATCATGTTTCTCTCATTTTATAATATGGTAATCGTGTTTCGCTCATTTTATATTATGGGAATCAGGTTTCTGTCATTTTATGGGAATCATGTTTCTCTCATTTTATGAGAATCATGTTTCTGTCATTTTATGTTATGGGAATCATGTTTCTCTCATTTTATGTCATGTGAATCATGTTTCTTTCTTTTTGTATTATAGGAATCATGTTTCTCTCATTTTATATTATGGTAATCGTGTTTCTCTCATTTTATATTATGGGAATCGTATTTCTCTTATTTTATGGGAATCATGTTTCTCACATTTTATATTATGGGAATCGTGTTTCTGTCATTTTATGGGAATCATGTTTCTCTCATTTTATGAGAATCATGTCTCTGTCATTTTATAATATGGGAATCGTGTTTCTCTCATTATGTATTATGGGAATCACGTTTCTCTTATTTTATATTATGGGAATCATGCTTCTTAGAAGGTCAAATCTACATATATCTCAAATCGTATGTATATACAATGTCATCTTGTGCCAAAGGTTATAGTTTTTTAAACGTTCACTGGTTCAAATGTGTAATGGTTAAGGGTCAACGAGAAAACTCTTTAGCACACCTACGTGCCAGCAGGAAAATGAGGCATGCAGGCTCTTCTGCGTGACAGTCAGCGCGAAAGGGTTAATATTACTCCGATCCCAGTTTAAACGAGAGGATTGTTATAAACTGTCATTAAATACAGAATTTAAGCATTTTTAATGCAACTTAACTACCAAGAAGTATCATAAAACATTATACATAACATTAGAAACATCATCAAAGAGAAGTCATTAAGTTCAGCACTTAATGAACTTCACCTAAACACGAAAGTCTTTTTTTCTAGTCATCTTCTTGAATCCTCACAACAATTAAATATCCCTACAACGTTCTCTATTACTACTTATATATATTTCAGCGGAAGGAGATATTTTTCATTTTTAAAACAAAAACAAAAAAGGTATACTTTATGTGCTTCGTATTTTAAATTCTCAGCTCGCAGTTTCATTCCGGCTTCGTATCACGCGCTGGCCATTATTTAAAGTGAAAATTTTATGCCGTTTTAAAAGGGGGTGCCTTTTTTACTTCGACTGTGAAGTTTTCTGTGTCTTCAACACCTTCCACGGCCATCCCTTATCACGGAAAGAGACTTCGGGTGATTTATAGTTAACTGCTGTTAACTCCCAGTGAATTTGCGTTTTTTTTTTTTTTTAACCACTGGAATGACTTCGTTATTTATAACCAAGAAATATAGCGGAAGTTTTAAAAGTGTAAATATTCAGTTGGTGTTTTGCATGATATTTAAAATAACAGTTCATTTTCAGATAACAGGAGATTTAGAGACTAAGAAACTGTAATAAATCATGGTCTTGTTGCGCATTTCACTTTTACTGTGGCTTTGGAAATGTCTGTGGTGAAATTCAACTGCTCATATGTAAGGTGTTTTAAAAAAAAGTGTCTGAATGTAATTTTTCGTGTATAAACGCACAAAGCTAGAAAAGCGCCATTTAGTGCAGGGTATCTAACCCAAATGATCTTGCGGGCCACTTCGGAAAAACGTTATAATCTCGCGGGCCACACATAAAAATATGTACCTTTATATCAGATTTGAAAACAAAAAAACATTTATTGGAGGGAAAATTTAAAACAGAATGAACTATTATTATTGTTTTCATTATTTTTCATGTATACAGACAGAGATAATATAATGTTTATATAATATAATAATGCAGTGATCAAATAATGTTTAAAATTTTACAGTTGCCATTTTCTTGGAAATTACGGTGTTCCTTTTAAATTGATCTGTCGTTACTCATTGTTGAAATTTGATTGGGCTGTCATTCGCAAACGATTAAGTACATATTGCCCTTTATCTTAACCGTTCTGAATATTTTTTAAAACTTCAAAAAACATCTCTGACTGCCTCTTGCTTTTTGGGCACTCTAAACAGAAAAGGAGGAACAGAAATGAAAGTCGCACACACAGAGAATCATGTATCATCTATAGTAAAGGATATGCATAATGCAATTCGGAATTTATTTAAAAAGTAATTTATTATCGAAAAATCAAATGTAACTGTTTGATAAAATATAAATCTATTTTAATCTAAAGGACATTTCTATTATCAAAAAGGATTCATTTTAAAACAAGAACAGGTAACAGGCAAATACATTGTATGTATACATATATATATAAATTTCTCCTCAAATAAATTTCAAAATGAAAAAACTTTAAAAACCTGATATTTAAAATTTTTTTAAAAAATAGTCAGTGGGCCGCAACTTACGTACTGGTGGGCCACATACGGTCCACAGGCAGCGTGTTAGACACTCCTGAGTTAGTACATGTACCTAGTGATCCTATGTATGATCTGGGGAAGCTGTCAATCATTAGAAGAGTGCCGATAAGTGAAGAAGTGTATTTATCTATCTAATGCCCTTACTTAGCTTCTTGGCCATTTGACAAAGAGCCTTCCAGTACCGACTGACGACGTCGTTAGTTAGGTGTTCATAGAGTTCACTGCATTAGAGCAGGCAGTCACCAGTCATCCTGGCATGGCCGCAGAGCGGGTAGGTCTCGTCAGCAGCCAGGCCAAGGCAGTGGAGTTATAATCCCAGGAAGTCATGCCCGGTGGTTAGGCTGTGACGGGTCTATACGTGTTTTTCCAATTAATCCTCTTGGGAGATCTTTGGGGTATCAATTCGCGTTATTCACAACCAACCCTTCGGAAAAAGAGAATCGTGATATTTAACCCTTTATCGACCGACAGTACTTATAAGTACCACTCACTTTAAAACTACATAGAATAACCATTTTTACGAATACTCTGACGATATTTAGCAGAAATATTCTTTTAAATCCCCTCTTCCAAGATCTATGACAGCACGGGTTCTATGATGAGTATTTTAGCGGGGAAGGCGAATAGATTTATAGCATAAATTGCATTTTCAGCTGACAGGGTTTTCAGTGGATTGCGAAGATAGTCATTTTCGTTCCAAAAAAATAGTTAATGTCAAAAGGTGTCTTATTTCTTTGTATGTAAATGAAGACCTTAGAAAGTGATTTGACTATTTAATTTAAGTGAACAGTGTGTATAATTAATTTTACAGTCGAATATCTTTAATTAATTAATTAACTCTAATTAAGTTTCTCAAAGCTGAGTATTTTGTTTATATATATATCCCTTTATTTTCAATGAAAAGATTCAAATATATATATATATATATATATATATATATATTGCATCAAAGAAACTGCAGTAAATCATAATGCGGTCGATAAAGGGTTAAATTAACTTATTTTAAGTAGGCGAGGTTTTCTAGCTTGTAGATTGAGTAGGAGAGAAGATATACTCGAGTCAGGTGAGATTGCTACTGAAAGTATAATAATAGAATTATAGTGAATTGATTCTTATTAGGAGGAAACTTTAAAGTGATGATTGTTTGCTAGGATTTATTTGATATTAGATTAAATCGGATGATAGGTTTGATCCTTTATTAAGGTAAGGATCAAGTTTGATAGTCTCCTAATCTTTCACGCTTTACTGTCGTTGTTCCACTTTCGCGGTTAACATTCAGACAGTCTCTCACTACTATTGGTTGAAATTGTGTCTGTTCTTTGTGTGGAATTAAATAGAATTATTGAATCATGTTGAGTGTTTCTTCCCTTCCTCTCACACATCTAAGTGCCCGAGAGAGAGGCACAAACCTCCACAAGGCGAAAGCAGGAAAAGGCTTGGACTCTCCCCAGGTAATTGGGATAGGACCTACGGTGGCCAGGGTTTCCCATGGCTTTCCAAGGCTCTTGGTTTTTTTTAGTTCGTTGCAGTACATTTCTCAGTGTCAATGTATGTGTGTATATACTTTGCTCTTTTGAGGGTCAAAGGGGCTTTCGGTTAAGACAACTCAGCTCCCTTTTTGGTTTTTTAGTCGGCTCTCTCATTTTTGGGGACCCCATGAATGGAGGCTCGGAAAACGGTGATCGCCAGTGGCGCACGGAAGGGGGGGGGGGGCCCTGATCCCCCCAAAACCCTTGATTTTTTTCCGATTGATTATAATTCTAAGTATATAGTACGTAAAATTTAATTAAATATTTGTTATTAATGATTAATTTTATTAATTAATGCTAATTATTTACTCAATAATTAGTTTTTTACTGTGTTTTGTTCCCGAAAATCGACAAAATCAAAAGGAGCATGATACAAGAATGGTAAACTTTCGCCCCCGGGCCCCCCCCCCCGCTTGAAAAATTCCTGTGTGCGCTACTGGTAATCGCTGACACATTTAACACCACCCGCAGATCACGTGCAGCTTTATGAATATCCCGGACGCGTGTAACTTTACTCCCCCGAAAAATTGTGAGTGGCGTTAAATTTTCTTTACAAAATGACAGAAAAACTAGAATAATACAACTGCATTAAATATTTCTGAAAAGATTGGTGGCTCCCTAGAGGATTTTCTAAACACTTCTGAAAGTGTTAGTAGTTCTTATATTTAGTAATAAAAGTGCATTTAATGTTGGGAATAATCGGGTACCAGTTATAGTGTCGATCTCGTCATATTCACAATTGCGAATTAAAAATAAACTTAGAATCCAACCAAACCTTATTTATTGTAAAGAACAAAGTCAGTTGGCAACAGCAATGTGGTAATACGAGGAGCTTTCAAAACGTTTTCTTTAAAAAGTCTGTGTTGATCTTGAACCGGGCTTCAGCATTACCGGGTGCTGTGCTTTTTCACAGATAATTTGTTGTCTTGATCTTGGCCTCGGCATAACCAGGTGTGCCATTGTTTTCTAGGATTTTTTCCCGAATTTTAGGATTTTTCTGTAGCATAATTTCAGTCTAATATTTAATTTGGTAATTCAATTTGGTTAAGAGTATTATGATTAGCTTTTTTGAAGTTTATAGCATATTATCAATAAATCTTGGAAAATACCAACTTGATTTAATTGTTTGAAAGACACCCACGCACAATACTAGTATCTACTACTATTTTACACCATTTGATGTTTTGAACAAAAATGCAAAATAGGTTAAGAAGATCGTTGTTTTTTCTAAAAGAATTATTACGCTCTTTAATATGAGATGCTTGTTATTTTGATTAATTTATATCTTCTGAGCAAAATGACCAATCGAAGTTCTAAATATCTGAGCAAATACGAATAGGAATAAAATATTGCTGCGTAGATCGGGTTTCATAGATTTTATGCTATCCGTCCGAAACGACAAAACAGTTCCTTCAGAACTGTGTAATTTATTGTCGAAAAACAATCCTTAAAAAATACAGGATACAGCCGTAATAGCTGTACACTGTCCCTGAAGGTTTTTAACACCTTCAATAGCATTCAGACACTACTATCAGTGTCTAAAATTACAAGTACGTAGTGATAAAGATAATCCGCAAACAACCACTCACTAGTGAACTCTTCAACAGCAGAAGCAATTCTGACTCAGTTTCGGCGAATGACCTCTATTTATAGTCTGCGCGGCTACCTTCCAGTGTTTTCTCGAAAAATCCGCTTTCGTCATAGATTGTGATATCATAGATTTCTCCAGTCCTTTTCAGAGGCACCCGTGTGGTCACCAAGTTGTCAAATCTAGTCGCCAAAAATGATGCCAACTTGGCTGTATCGCCAATATTTCTCCAAAGTTTCATTGATTTGCTATTAAAATGTAAGAAACGGCGTTGCTTGCGAATATTACAACTTTTAACATAAAATAAATACAACAGAAAGTATTATTAACGTATTAAACATCCAGATATAAACTATTTACACGTTTTTAAGATGAAATTAAGCTTTACTCAAAATTGTAACAGTATTCTTTATATTGTTTGTGATATGTTGAATTTTGACAATTTTTTTAATTTAAAAATCAAACTTAACAAAAAGGAATCATATTTTTTTAGAAGAATCATGTTTACTTTTTATGCAACTTATGTTAAATACCATCTCTAAACAATTACAAGAACAGAATTTACGTTCTATCGAAAATTTAGTAAAATTCTAAATAAGAATCTCGTTGTTTTGAATTTTACCAAATTATTCTCTTTTGATCTGCGTCCGTCTAAAAGTATACTATAATTAAAAATAACTTTTTTCGCTCTAAATAATAGCTATCTGAAAAAAATCATTACGCTTGATTTAATAGTTATTAATTTCCAGAACTTCATACAGTGTAATTAATTCAAAATGTTTTAATTAATATTTTTCAAAGTAATTCATACCTAAATAAGTATTACTAAACTTCCAAACAATATCTTGGACTTATAAAAGTTTATAAACATCATTAGAGCACTAAAAACATAATCCTTACCCGAAAACATACATCTGAGAAGTATTTTCCGCCAACTTCTAACAAAAAGGCTTGCCAAAATATTTTCTAAAGAACTAACTAATCCACGGCGCAGAAGTTTGTTAAAATAACAGAAACTTCCCGAAATATGTCTCTGCGAATGTTATCTGGAAGCATCAGAACTTTCTTCTTCTTTCCTCGGAAAACCTTCCAAGCTGTCTCTTTGAAATACTCAGAAATTCGATTGTTTTATTCCAAGTCGACTTTTACCAGATTTATTTCCGCGTTCGAACCAAAACTCACAATGGCGGCCGCAAACTCTTTCTCTAGAAAAGGAAATAGGGATTAATTAATTTCACACGCATTAAACATTCAAGCTGCCGTGCTACTACTAAACTCATACTCCTGCTCTGCGCAGACGATTTCAATGGCTCCGGAGAAAGTTTTGTTTCTCGGAGTGATAAATTAGTTTTCCCTGAATGGCAATTGTTGTTGTTGTGATGTCGTATAATCGTTTGCCGTAGAGTGAATGGTTCGAAAAGCACAAGACCATTATTTATGTTCTTTTGTTGAACAAGATTAATCGAGCTTGTGATTGGTTTGTTACAGTTTAAAGAAACCGTATTTTGTGACTAAATAACAAGTGTAAAATTTGTTTAAGAGTTTATAAGATCAAAATGTATATTTGAGTAATTGAAGAGCTCCCAATTCATATATTTTGTTAGAGGCGTGTTTAAGCATTTTATTTAGGGAAATATTAATAGTCAGAACCCCTAAACTAGTTCGAAATTGTTTGGAATGTGTAACAGCGAAGGAATTTAAAATTTTAAAAATAAATTTGCTTAGGAAATATATAATGATGAACTGTTCTCCATTTTTCAATTCCTACTATTAACTCACATTCTCTATATATTTATTTGTTTGTTTATTTATTTATTTATCTTGGTTGAATTTTCAATCGTTAATAAAATACATTTTAAAGCGTTCCATTGAGCTGAAATTTTATATGCATGATTATTTTGGATGACTATACAATAATTTATATTTAATAAAAGTTAATTGATTAAAACTAATTGTTTAAAGAGTTACAAATACAGCTACGTTGGCATCATTTTTGGCGACTTAGCGACCCTTTTGGCGACTTGTATCAAAACTTGAAAATGTTTTTTTTTCTCACGTTATAAAGCATTCAGTTGAACTGAAATTTTATAGACACGATTGTTTTGGATGACAATGCGATACTTAAACGATAATTAATAAAAATTAATTACCACTTAATGTTGTGATTCTGTCCTATGTATATACATATTTATATTAATTGTAACTATTTAATAAAAAGTAGCTAAAATAAAAATTTTCGTTGTTAATCTAAGTAGGAATTGACTTAGATTTTTTTTAATATATATATTACTTGTTAGAGTACAGTTAAATATATTTCTTTACATGATTTTAAACGTACAAGAGGATGTTTTACTTTTTTTTTAGGTTTAACATTTTTTTAGTTATTTATGATGGTATTTCTCATTTTGAAACGCTGGAGAGTATTGTGTAGAAATAATAAAAATCTCGCAATAAAATTTCAAAGTATCTGTATTTTAACAAAAGTAGTGTTAAATTTTTCATTTTTATGGTAAATCTCTTTTTAAAAAAAGACTTATGAATTCTGTAATGAAAAACTTTTTGTTTATTGCATAGAAAAAAAAACTATTGGGTTACATTTTAATAAAATTGTGTGGAATAATGGAAAATGTTATTCGTTCAAGTTATTTGGGTTTGAGAGTATCAGCAGTGAAAGTTGAAGAGAAGTGTACCTTAAATTTTTGTATTTTCATTTGAAACTGCCAATGGACTATATTCATGGTAGTCACGTGATAACTACAATCACGTGTTCTCCATTGAATCCAAAACAAATGTTAGGCTAGTGCTTGTATGAAAATTTAAATAAAATTTTAAATTGCACAAAAATATTCTTCAAAAAGTTTCAAAATTAAAAAAAAGATTCTTATATTTTACGTGTATTTTTTAATGAAATGCATTTTACTTACCTATGTGCGTCATCATTGTTGACGACGAATACTTACTTTGTAAGAGGCCTGCGCCTCTCTCGCGAGCACTTAAATGTGTAGGGGGAAGAGGGAAGAAACACTCGACATGATATAAATCAAGTCTATTTATTTCAATACTAAGATCTGACACAATTTCAACTAAAAATCTTAAGAGAATGTCTCAATAAAAATCGTGAAGTGGAACAACGACAATAACACGTAAGTGATTAGTCGACTAACAAACTGTATCCTTCCTTTAATTCAGTATCAAACTTTTTATCTAATTTAATTTAATCTTAATTCAATCTTGGTGAACAATCGTCACTCTTTAAGGTACCCTTCTATTAATAATCAAAGCTCTCTAATTCAAATATTATACCTTTAATAACAATCTCAGCTGTCTAGAGTATATCTTTGTTTCTTTTCCTCCTAGAGCTAGAAAACCTCGTCTATTTATAGTGAGTTATTTACACATCACGATTCTCTTCTTACGAAGGGCTGGTAGTGAATAACGCGAATTGATAGCCCAAAGATTTCCCAAGAGGATTAGTTCGGAGGTGGCGTATAGATCCGTCACAACTTCTTAAAAGAAAGTTTCTCTGTACAAACTAAAAGTTGGTTACAGCGCAGCGCATGAGCTGAATGGTAGCGTCTCATGAATTTATGAATTGATTGACGTGGTCGCAGTTATTGCATGAATGTGACGTCACATGATTTTGACCCATTGACTATTAAATAAATGACTAAAATCATTAAATTACGAGAACGAGACATTTTTTTTTTTTTTTTTTTGCTTCGTTTATTGCTTTCTGAATGGATTTATATCTTAGCCGTACACAAAAAATCTGGTATTAAACGTATTTGTTCCAACATAGTAAATATCACGAGAAAAACTATTTAAGATATTTTCTCGCGCATTAATTATAAAATGTTCTCTTAAATGTGTCATATAAAGATGTTTCTATGAATCAACTACGACGAGATTTTTCCTACAGAGGGAAGAGTTCATTTCACCGTGGGGAGAGAGACGAAGAACTGAACAGACTGTTAACTGAGAATTCTATTATTCTGCTGTATTCAACATTCTCTTGGGTCAGTGGGGTGGGGTGTAGCCTAGTGCGGGTCAGTAATAGAGTAGGAGGGGGGTTAGCCTAGTGCGGGTCAGTGGTAGAGTAGGAGGAGGGTTAGCCTAGTGGGGGTCAGTGGTAGCCTAGCGGACGTACTACTGACCGGCATGTCGCGGGTTCGTCCTGGTGCCACTGAAGACCCACGGTGTAGAGGGGGGACGATGCTCGTTGAACATTTCAAGACTCCATGTCCTCCCTTTGGTGTGATGTGGCTGTATGGAGAGGGAGAGGCTTCTAGCTCAGGTGTCCTTCACATCGCTTGACCGAGGTCTGTGACCAAAAGCCCTCGTATTATTCGCTTGTGGTGCAACGTTAATGTAACTCTCACTCATTTTTAATTTTCCTATGATACATTGAACTAGAGTTGTTTTACTTGGGGTTAGATATGTTATTTTTTGGTATAAACAAGTATTATGTATAAAAAAAAATGTCCATACTTCATTAGAAAAACGAACTGGGGTGCCATCTGCTGCAGCTAATTGTAACTAAGACAGAAATAACGCAGAATAAATTTAAAATTAAAAAGTAAATTTAATTGAATTAATACGTGAAAAAAAAACTGTATTAACGTCAAGTTTCATCCACTACAAGAGTGGCCGTGGTAGCTTAGTGGTCAGGGTATCTGATCGTGACCGGCGGGTCGCGAGTTCGAGCCCAGCACCATTAAAGATACGATGGAAGCGATGCACGCTAAATTTGTCGAGAGTTTAAACGTCCTCCCGTGGGTGTGGTGTGGTAGTTAAGAGAGGTGGGTGCCGACTCAGGTGTCGTCCTCGTCACTTGACCGTGGTTCAAAATGACGAGGTCCGTCGCCAAAAGCCCTCGTGTAGCTGAACAATGCGGCGTTAATATTCACTCACTCACTCATCCACTACAAGTTTTTAAAAATGCGTTTGAACTTGAATGGATGAATAGAAAGTATTTTATCAATGATTGAAAATTTGAACAAGATATATATATATATATGTAGAGAGAGAGTGAACTAATTGTAGAGAGGAATTGAAATAGGGTTTAAGGGCGCAATAAGTTTGTAAGATTTTAAAACAATTTAAGTAAAGGTTTTAAAACGATATAATCAAGGGGTATTACGTTAATTTTCAATTCAAAATCGTCATTGGTTATTTCATGCCCCCAAACGGGCTCCACTTTCCCTATAACCCCCTCGCGTATTCTCCATCCCTATTCGAAATTCAAATCCAGTGCGGGCTAAACTAATTATTAAACCTTCACCTTGGAGTCATTATTGGCGGTTGATCCAAGATCTTTCATGCGCTCTCGACTTTGACATCAATAATTTCCTACTATTCACGGCTCCCGAGAAGTCAAACGTCAATTATTCACGTCGCCATGGTTACGCAGCTTGTTTAAATAAGCTTAATCAACCAATAGACGACCTTGATTAGTATTGCATGAGCGTTCTCGGATAACGAGACGCATCCGATTGAATAAACAAACACGCATGCGCAAATAGTGTTAACTGAACTGAATCATTCAATCTGTGCGCTGATTGGAATTGTAATGGTCTTACTGGTTATAAGTTCGCTTTCGCGTCAAGTCTCAATGGAGGGTATTTAGTATGGATTCTGTGTAGTTGAGAGTGGTTCGTTTTTCCTTTGTCTTGCGGTAGATTTATCTCGTAGTGCTAACTTGATTTAAAGTTGCCAGCATTGTAAAAGTTTGTATTTAAACTCCCATATGACTCCATTAACTTTGTAACTAATTAGAAGTCGGTTTATAAACTCCCAAATGGCTTGGCTAACTCACGAGCTGACTGCTGGTCGGTTTTTAAAGTCCCCAATGAACAGAGTTATTTCGTGAAATGAATATCTTGGGTCCTTGGATCTAAAAAGCAATATATATATATTTATTTTACTTTATAAGTGATTTAACCTAGTTTGAAATATCTCTTTATGGGCTTTTATTCTTTTTGCTACAAAATTTAATAGAATTATCCTGTTTCTGTTTCTTCGTCTTATTTCTCTTTCAATTCCTGCTATTAGTTCACAATCTTCCTATATCTTGATCAAATTTTCAATCGTTAATAAAATACATTTTAAAAGCGCCCAATTAAGCTGAAATTTTACATACAATATTATTTTGGATGACAATTTAATTATAATTGTAAAAAATTAATTGTGATTAAAACTAATCATTCAAATAATTGCAGATACAACCGCGTTGGCATCCTTTTTAGCGACTTAACGACCCTTTTGGCGACTTGTGTCTAAACTTAAAATGGTATTTTTCTCACATTTTGCGCCTATTTGAGCTGAAATTTTATAGACACGATTGTTTTGAGTGACAACACTATAATTTTATAATTATTTAAAATTAATTGACTGAAGCTAATTATTTAAAGAATTACAGATACAGCCACGTTCGCATCATTTCTGACGACTTGAGTCAAAACTTTAAAAGATTTTTTTTTTCTCTCATTTTAAAGCATATTCAGTTGAACATGAAATTTTTTATACACGATTGTTTTGGATGGCAATGCGATACTTTTTTGACAATCAATAAAAATTAATTTCCACTTAATATTGTGATTCTGTCGCATGTATATACATATTTATATTAATTGTAATTATTTGATAAAAAGTAACTGAAAGAAATTTTTTTTTTGTTGACCGAAGTAGGCATTGACTTCAAAAAAAATTTTATATTACTTCTTCTTTTAAAAAGATAGAAAGTTTTGTTCTACTTCTCTAATATTAAAGATAATATGATTAAAAAAAATGCTCAATTCATAGATTCAATACTGAACTGAATATAAAAAAGTTCCTGTCGATTACGCGTTCGAGGTTAGATTGTACCAAATGTCATTATATGAAATAACATGGATTCATTGGATTCAATTAGACCGCAGTGCTTTTACATGGTTGTGATCATCTGAAAAAGAGATCCATTCTCGTTTGTTGTCTCTTTTGGTCCAGAATAACTAAGTCCATCGAGTATTTCATGTAATTATCAGTCTCTTTTTGGTTCCATGATGGTCGTGGTGACCAAGTGCTCATGGTCACGAACTCGTGGCCAGCGTGTCTTGAGTTCGAGCTCCAGTGCCGCTGAAGACTGGCTGTGTAGAAGGGCTGATGCGTGTTAAAACTGTCAAAGATCATAGTCAGACCATAGGCGTTCTATAGAAGCTCAGAGAGAGAAGGAGCCAAGTCAAGTATCATCCTCGTCACTTGACCTTGGTTAAAAAAACGAGGTTCATTGACAATAGCACTGATGTTGCTCTATAGTGCGGCTTTATTAACACTCACTCCTTCACTTGGTTCCATGACTGTTATCTCCATCTATACTCGAAACTTTGTGGATATATTTATAGTTGTAGATTATACTTCGCTGACGGTTATCTAGTTTTATGATAATTCATCGACAAATACGTGACGTTACGTGAATTTACGATTTGATTGGATCAAAAAACGTGTTTGTGTGTGCAGTTATGTGACTGTGACGTCATATAAATTTAGCGGCTCAAGTGTAGTATGGGGGTACACTTTGGGTTTGACGATTTTTCTTCGGATTTGGCGATTTTTATTTAAATGTCTTAGTGAGATATCGAATCCATTCTCTAAAATAAGGAAATAAATA
>BMAV01010894.1:31907-51676 GCA_019973955.1 Trichonephila inaurata madagascariensis
CCCCCCCCCCCATACTACACTTTAACCGAATTTAGCCCTTTGTAATTTTTAATGCCTCGTTAAGAATCATGATTCGCCTTTTTTACAAATTCCAGAAATAATTTTATCTTGCTCATAAATTGTTTTTTTACAAAGAAGTTTTTTTTTATTGTATTATTATGAAAATATATTAGACTCATTCACATCATCATGTGAAATTCTGTCATTTTTTTCTCTAATATCCATGTTCAGTTCCTTTTTTTTCACATATTTTCTTGGATGCATCCCTATCATTACCACTCAGGTTATATTTTGTGCCATTTTGTATGCTTGACAGAAAGCATTAACCTAGGACCAACGTTTTATTATCTATTTTACAATATAATCTTTAACTTGATAAAGTTCTATACATTTTCATGCTTCAAAAAGTCTAAGCTTTTATATGAAATATTAATAAAATCTGAAGAAATTCTCCCTGAAATTAATTACTTACTGTACAAATTGCTAATCTATGGTGGAAATATGTGATAAGGAGTGATTATTATGTGTGTGTTGATTTTGAATTATTTTTATTATTGAACGAGTAAATTTTTTATTAATTCAGAAAATTTTAAAAAAATATAATGATTTTTTTAATATATATTTAAAAAAAAAATCATGTGTTATAATGAAAAACAAGAAAAAATTTAAATAGAAATAAATTTATACAAAACCTTTTTTTCCTTCTATTTTGTGTTATTTTTAAAATCTAATTTTTTCTAAATTGTAATAAATCCCAAATTGTAATAAAATAAAAGTCGGTAACGAGTTTTAAATAGAAACAAATTTACTTAAAATCGTTTTTGTTCCATTTTTTGTACTTTTCAAAATGAATATGATGATACTATTTAAGTATTTTGAATATATTCACATTGTATTTAAAAATGTGTATTGGTAAATACAGCTGATTTTATTTTTCGAGCAACTTTTTATTTTCTAGCTTAATTATCTACTGTAATATGTATATTATTTTTAAATAATAATAATATTTCTTTTTGTGCCTTTCTTTAAACTATTAAATTTTAAAGTACTACTATCATATCAAATTTAACTTTCAAACGAAAAAAACAAAAAAAAATGTCAGTAGTTTTTAATACATTCTAATTAAACAACGCATTGAAAAAAAAAATCAGAATCTTTCAACATGGCAACAGTTCACCATTTACTTGTATAAGACTCAGTCTGAGAAGGTATGCGGATAATTTTTAGAAATAATATAGTACTGGTGAACACATATTATAGCAATACTAATTAATATTAATGATATAGTAACGCCATGTTGATTTGAAAATTTATTTAATAACACTTTACTATATTATTCTAAAACATCCTTAACATGAAAAAAATTTCTAATTTAAAAAAGAAAAATTAAAAATTATTATTTAAAATAAAATATGGAATTAGCTAAATTTATATGTTTGAAAACATACGTCTGTAGCAAATTTTGCATTATCCTGTTACTTTAAAAAATTCATCATTTTAAAACTTTTTTTTATCCTTTGTTTCAGTTGTATGACCGGATCAACACTCGTTCCTACAGTCCCATCAAGTGCCCACCGTCCGATGCCTTAGAAAGAGCCAAGGAGGTTAGTCTTCAAAACGTTCTTTTTTACTTCTTTTCTCTACTAATAGATGGCAGCACGAGTAAACATTTTGCAGTAGTGTTTTCAAATGTGAAAGATAGATGGCAGCACTATTTTTTTGGTTTTGTTTTTAAGAACAAGAGTTTTTTTTATTTTTAATTTTCAATTTTCAACTTCCTTATAACGAGGCATTTTAACAATTTTCCTTTTACCTTTAAAATTTAATCCTAGTCCTATTTCATTTTGAACAGGTAAAGTATTGAAGGATTAGGGAAATTTTTCGATGGAGAATTGATCCAGATTTTAATTTTTATAAATTAGAAAAAAATATTTCAATGACGATTCATTTTCACAATAGATAATTGTAACTATTATTCCTTCCCTCATACACAAATAAATCTTTTATTTATCTTACAGGTAAATTAGAAAGCTTGGTAAATTTCGTGTCACTAACTAATATTTGTGACTTTTATGTTGTTTTAAACTAACTCAACTAGTATTAACGATACTGATTTTGATATTTCTTATTCATGCTGAGCAATCATATAGATACTTTGTTATTAGATAATATTAATACTATTTTTTTTTGTTGCAAATGTCCTTGATTAAAATATTTGTGCATTTTTGATGACTCGAAAATTATTGGTTGGGATGCATTTGTTTTTAGACAATTAAGTTTACGAGTCCGCATTTCTACTTTTTATTCATTTTTTTATTTGTTTTTTACGTTTTCTTTTCGAGTGTCTCTTATACAACATAAACTTTGTATTGTAGGAAAAATTTAGCTTTTTAATTATCTATATATCTAAATTCAAAGTTTTACTTCACATTTTCAAGCTAGGTGACATTTTCAGTTATAAATTGTTGTTATAAAATTAAAATTTTTGTACAATGTATCAAAATAGAAATGAATCTGTACGATAGCAAATCACTTTATATCGTAAGGAAAACTCCCATATCGTATTCAGATTAATACTTTAACTGAAATAAAAAAAAGTTTAGTGTATGAAATAAAAAAAAAATTGAAGCGTGAATTAAACATTTTCTGAATTATGACATATATGTTTCATGTTCTTAATTTAAAATTACAGTCGTTGTTTGTTACTTATTTCCAGTTATTTATCACCTTACATATCCTTAAAAATATCCTAGTCATATGAGAAGATTATTTCTTGTTGTAGATCAAAAATAATTTTAAATTCTATCAATGGCATCGGAAAATTTATTCAGAAAAATATTATTAAAATACTCGTGGCACAGTTAGATCAGTCGATGCTCTAAAAATATTATCTTTCATATCATAATCTATCTTATTCATATTTAAAAACGAATTCTCTTTTGTCACATAAGATTTTATGAAGTTATTGTATGATTAAATGTTTTGTTCATGTTCGGTATTAGCCTTCAGAATCACCTCTACTGGTGCTGCCATCTGTAGAAATAAAAATCTGCTATTTCTTACATTTCTCTTCTCTTGCTTTTCTCTTCCAATCAAATACCAGGTTTTCCAAAAATATTTGAATTATAAGTAAAAATATCTAATTTTCTAATATTTTCAATTCAATTTATTTTATCCGTGAAATGAACACATTTTTTTTCCACTTTCAGTAATTTTAAAAATATATATACGAAAAATTATTTTAATCGTTGTAAAGTATTATTAAAAGAAATGAATAAGTCCTTCCTGATCATATCAGAACAACGAATTCTTTTTAAATGAAATATTAGTTTCAGTAAAATATTTTGTTACGATTGCGCAAAAAGTATTTCAAAAGTAAGAACGAATAAACAAATCACAGACCTAGAATTTACTTTATATTCTTTTCTGAAAACAACTTTTAAAGTGTAAGTAATTCAATCATTTAGTAAAAAGCATTATAGTTGTTATGAGTTGTTATTTTAAGAATGTAACCATGGTAAAATAGCTGGCTGGGTTACTGGCAGTTACATGAGTGAAATATTGCAGATTTCAACAAAAAAAGTTTTTATGGCATTTTTAACTTGTTGAATCATTTATAAACCATATTCTAAACTTAAAATACCTTAAACACACACAAAAAAAATTATTTTTTCAATATTTGGACTTCTAATTTTTCTTAGTAAAAAATTACATTAGAATTCTTTTTCCATTTCTATACAGTCATTCTTTTACTATGAATGTTCTATTGAAACAGAGCATCAAATAAGGATTTTTTTTTATAGAAAAAAAATCATCTTCCCATCCTATAATCAAGTGTGGTAATCTGACTACTTAAAATTTTGTTCTGCTAAACGAATGGTAACATTACACAGACCTTCTGAAAGGGGTACTTAATATTATTACAGGTCCTGGCCGAAATTGAGAGCTGGCCAGATGATATGGATCCAGACGTTCAGGAGCTTCGAGACATTTTGTGTGACCCCCACTTCCGGGTAAGTGGCTTTTTTCTGAAAAAATATTTTCGCCTCATTCAAGTATATGTCAGTTCTAATAAGTGAACGAGTTTCCAATTTAAGGATGATACAGTCGTTAATGTAGAAAACAGGATCTGTCCAAACAAAAGCAAGTTCTCGTGCGAAGTTAATTTGTGGAGCCTTTAAATAAGTTTCGTAAAATATGCTAATAATTTATTGCGGTTTGCTGTTTATTGCGCAGTACAATATGGTATAATGAGTGCACAAAAATGAGATACTTATGTATTATACTGTCGATCTATTGATCTATTCGTTATTATTACTACAGTAGAACGACGTCATTTATCCGAATCAATTGGGACCGGACACCTTTCGGATACGCGATTGTTCGGATAACCGAACACCGAATGCGATCCATGCAGTATATGAAACCGGACACTATTCGAATATCGAAAATCATCACATTCGGGAAACGTGTTTGAAGAAAAACAAAAACAGGTGCAAAATATCGCAATTGTACCTTTATTGTGGAAAGTAATCACTTATTTTTCGCTGTAAAATTGTACACCTTCGTTTTTCCGCTGCAAGGTCTCTGATTTTCTTGATTAGCAGTAATTGAGTAGGACAGCACTCTGATTGTTGTTCGTACCACTCCATAGCTGTCTCTAACGCAGAAAACGCGCCAGCATTTGATGGACCCTTGCTACTTTCGTTGTTGTTGTTCTCGTTTTCATCCGTTTCATCGTCGAAAGGGTCGGATTCTGCTTGAAGGAAGTCACAATCTCGTCATCATTTAACATTTGAAATCATCTGAGCCTTCTGCATCGATTGCCATCCAGGTTTCTATATCGTCATCGCATTCTTGAAATCCTATGATCGATTGGACAAAGTCGGTAATCTAATCTCTGTGGTCGTCATTGTAGTCTTTTTCGCCTTCTAAATTGACAAAAGTTGACAAAAAAAACTGGTTCGGATATTTGACACTCCGGATAATTGACGTTCGGATAAACGACGTTCTACTGTATGTTCGAACACGCACTGGAGCGGTTGTCACTTATGGCTGCATATCGCGGCATTTGGCAACGTCTTTTGATTTGACGAAATTGGTCAACGGCATAATACGTTCGTTCCAAAATTTATAAAAAAAATTATATTAATAAAATCAACGCACAGAATTGTGACAAAGTGCACCTAGTGGTTTTTATTTGAACTGTCTCTATGATGTGGCGCTATCTGAAACTTGCATAACCCCACGCGGGGTTGGATTTAAATATTTATTGTCCCTGGTGATTCATTTTTAGCGTGTTCATCGAGGAAGAATACAACTGTATTTATAAACCTTTTCAATCAAGATTAGTAATAGAGAGTGTAGTATTGAATATTTATTTTCTTTTCCCGAGGTATATTTTTATAAACATATGTTAGATAATAAAGGATAGAACCATGAATATATGAGAATAAATATCTCAAAAGTAGTCTTTTATATATTTACAATTTTTTTTCCCCCAACAGGACAAAAGTTAAAACTGCAAAGTTAAATTGAGGGCATTGGAACAAATTTCTTATAATTATATAATTAACTAGAATTATTTTGATATTCATTTACACAAATTAATTTTAAACGGAATACATGTAAATGATAAATAGTTAAGTTATTTAAATGAAGTTAGTATTTCAGCCACTCAAAAAACTTTAAGGTATCCAACTACGTTCGGAACAATGATTTTTCAAAAGCGTATAAATCGATAATATTTAGGATATTTAGTGTCGCTTAGATTAGAAAATGTATATAAAATAGTTTTAAGAATATTATTACAATAAAAAAATTATTTAAGTACAATATTTTGACAAAACTGAACTAAGAATGTCCAATTTTCAAAATATTCTCCTTTTGTGAAAAATGCTTCTATTATAATAATATTTTGCCTGTCTATAGCTCAGACCTCTGTACAGAGACTCGACTAGAATGTTTGAAATATATAACTTAGAAGTGGGTTTATCCATGTTTCACGACAACAGACAGGATAAGATTTATGAAAAAAAAAAGCCGATCATTATTTCAATGGCTTGTAACTCTGAAAATAATGTGAATTTTTCAAAGAAAATAGTTCAGACTCTCTGAAGAAGTCTTTACTTTATATATATATATATAAAATATTATTATTTTAGAAGCATTATAAAAGGAGAACGTTTTGAAAAAAGGCTATTCTAAGTTAATTTTTTGCCAAAATATTGTATTTAAATAATTTTTTTTTTGTCGGAATGTCCTTAAAACAATTTTATACATGTATTCTAATCTAAATGACACTAAACATCATGAAAATTATCTATTTGCATGCTTTTGCAAAATCACGGTTCCGAACGTAGTCGAATACCTTAAAAGAAATCTGTATACGCTGTACATAAGAATTAAGTAAAAAGCATTATGAGAATGTGACGCCACGCTAGTCAACCGGTTCGTTTGTACAGGGTTGAATTGACGATCAATTAGACAAATTAGTCACCCCAAATCTAGGTGGTCATTAATATTTAGCAAAGTTGCAAACCAAATAAAATATCAGCACTATTGACATTCTTCGTTAATCCTACACCTCAGATTTTTTACAGATCTTCGCTTTTAACAGATTAAGAGAGAAAAAGTTACAAATCCATACGAACCTTTTAAGGCTGGGGTCGGCAAACCATCGCTCTTTGTAAATACTGCTGCTGCTCTTCTGAGACTTTTAACTATATAAATTATTGAAAAATAGTTATATTCACTAAAAATTATTCTTTTTTTTTCTCTTTCTCCTTTAAAAATATCTATTGAAAATATTTACCTTATTTGCGTCTACAATTAAACTTTTGACTGACTTAAGATTTGTGTACTAAATTGTTCTTCATAGACAAAATGTATTGAGAATGCGTTTAAGGTATCCGAGTACTTGCGACCACTTTAAAAAAAATGGAAATATAGAGATTTTTTTGTGGTTTTTAGATTTATTTAGTACATTTTTTAAAAAAGGGCTAAAATTAAGAAGCGAAAAATAAATCATTACTACACTAAAATGGGAAAAAATGGGTAAAAATTGATAAAAAATTACGCATGCGGGGGGCCCGCTCTGTACAAAGAGTAAATGAACCAATTCTCAATTTTTCAACTTGGTGTATTACTTTGCTATTCCTTTTTGAAATGACCTTCAGGATAAGAGATATTTTAATTTTTATAAAAACCAGAGGATTTTATCTTAGTTATTACATGAAATTGCTTAAAAAAAAGTCCTTATATTCACACAAAGAACTGTAAATTTTGAAATAAAACAGTGGTTGATAATTCTGAAGGTTAAAACACTTCTACTGTTATACAGAACATACATAAAAAATTGCAGCAAAATATTTTAACTATTTGAGCAATCGTGGTTCCCGTTTGAGCTTTTCGAAAAAAAAAAAGAAAAAAAAAAAAAACACATTTCGAGTAAAACGCATTTTAAATTTTGACATGCTATGTACAGTTATGGCACCTACTTTTACTAAAAAACTTCTAGTTTTTGTTCTAGTGAATGGAAAATAAAAGACTTGGTATTTTTATAAAGCTAATAAGATGGCCTTTAAAATAAAGTCATAAAAAATTGTAAATTTTCAAAAACAATCTTGATTTTAGGGTAGTCGAATACTTTAAAGTAGTAATATTCTAATTTATTCGTAGAAATATTGCATTTGAAGACACACCTGTAAGTGTTTTCCAACAACGTTTACTTATCGGCATTCATGAGTTAGAAAGCAATCCTGAACATTTGCAAGAGATGCACATAAACACCAAAATAAATGACAAAAACACACTCCATATTTTGTGATATGCACAAGGGCGGCTCTAGAGCCGGACAAACCAGACCCCTGCCCGGAGCGGCAAATTTTAAGGGCAGCATTTGGATCGAATTTGAAAAAAAAAATATTTTTGTTACAAAAAATTTGATATAATGATATGTATTTGAAATGTTATTGGGTGTGAATTTGGTATCTTATTTAATGTATCTTATTTCCTTGTTTTGTACTTTGTATGTTTAATGTCAGTTTTTTTTAATGTTGAAACTTGAAAGGTTCGAGGCAGGAATATATCTTGAAATTTCATATTTTTACACATCTTTCACTGGTATCTTTCTCCCCATCCTGGAGTGGGGCCACAATGGACATTTCTTTCACCCATACGATGTTTGGTGTCAGCTATCCAAAAGAGGACAGGGGTAATAAGCTTTTGGTAGAGAGCCACAGAACATATTTTGTTTTAGCTTTGGGTGTAGTTACTATAAGTTAAAATAAACACTTGTGATCTCCACCATCAATTAACTCTTTTGCAAAGAAATTGGCTTGTTGGAATGGGCAATTCCTTCTCTTACTTTTTACTCGTTTGAAATAATAACAGATAGTTATGTCCTTAATTTGGAATTTTTTTGTATTTTGTATATATATATATATATTCAAGTTTTATAGGGGTGTACCTATGTGAGAAATTAAACTTTTTAAATTATAATTTTTTGCTTTGGATTGAGGAGTGGCATTTTTCCATTTTTGTCCGGGTCGACAAAATTGCTAGAGCCGGCTCTGGATATGCATAAGAGTGTAAAAAAGAAGTTGCAATTACTCTTATATGCATGAACAAAATCAATTTAAATTATTAGTTAAACACGAAATTTCAGAATAAAATTCTTACGGTATTTTATTGGTCGAAGCACTTTTTCATGGCGCTTGAAAATTTAATTCCGCAACATTTTGATATTTTGACGACCAGCCACAGAAATGAAAATATCTTCGAAAGTTCTTACTTTGAAAGGAATGGAAAACGTTACTTCGAATAAAACTTTATTTAAGCATTATGAAAAAAATATTAATGGATGCACTGTAGTCTTGATTACAACTACTAACTGAGGCTCCCCTCGGCGCGTTGTGTAAATGGCTCTTTGACGTTTTACTTATCTTGTTTCACTTACAAATCGTCTCTCCTAAAGTTTGCCGACTACTATTTTAGGGGATCATCTTCAGATGACTTGATATACAAAGTTGATCGTACTTATCGCTATAAAAGTCTTTAACACTAGAATGTCCATCAGTATCGATTGGACACCGGAGCCTGTTTAGTTTGTTCTCTTTTCCACATTTTGACAGGAAATTGGAAAATTTTTCGTGACTTTTAAACTTTTCCCCCGCTATGACACAGAAAAAGGTTTGTGGTTCTGGGTTAATTAGGAGTGATTTTACAACTAAATATACCAAGAACGTCCGCTAGTGTCCTTTCGACATCAAGGCAATTTATCATTACAAATAGCTGTCGTTTTCTTCAAAATATAGTTCACTAAGCAGATACCATTAGTAAGACGAACTTCCCCTAGTCCTAACGCACATTTGTTTGACCTTGAATGCAGTGTTATTGGGTTCACAGTGGAAATGAGAATCAATTATATTAAAATTATTGTGTCTAAAAGTTTCGTTACATAATATTTGCTTATCTGGTCATAACAAAGATTTCATTCGATTTTCGAACTTAGTAAAGAGCCCTGAAAAGATGGCTGGTAGAAAAATTCTAAGCCCTGATGAAATTTCTAATTTATTGCAAGAACTTTCTTAGAATAAATTGGAGGGTGTTTAGCTCTCTCTCTCTTGCTCTAATTTAGATTCCGATGAAGACATAAGATTGAGTGAAAGTGACTGCGAAGAATCTGAAGAAAGTGCAGATGTAATTGATAATATTGTAGTAAATCCTGATATATAGGTTGCTAGATATGTCACAGAATAGGTAATGTTCCTGGCAGATTTGCGACTCGAAATGTTTTGCGATAAAGTAGTGGTCCAACAAGCTTCGCGAAACATAATGTCAACTTCAGTTCTTTTATGATATAAAGGGTCATAATATATGTTAATTACATGAGATAATATTAAAAAGTCTTAAAACTAATCCTTAATGAACAGTAGTTCTGCAATTTTTCAGTTAAAACACTTAATATATTTTATATCGCGGTGTCGAAACGTCTCCAGTGGACGTTTAAGGGTAATCGAAATCCCCCGGACGTTCTAGTGTTAAAACGCTACTTACTATAATTATTGTAACTTCTGTGAATTCAGTTTGTTGTTGCTTACAATTTATAATGTTTAACTTATTGGCTATCTTTGTTTCAACGCTAAAAAAAATGAGTCCAAGAGATTTTGCAAATGTCTTTCAAATTAACTAAAATAGTGAATCCTTTGTATTTATTTTTCTGTGTGTTTGGGAAATTATAATTGAGATACCCCCCCCCCCTTGGGTGACCGTATCTTTGATTGTCAGCGTGAGCTAGAGATGTAGGGTTTGCAAAAGGAATAGACATTTTTAATTCTTAATATGACTTTATTAAGAATGGAACTTAAATGTTTAACAATTTAGATGATATTATTTAAGCGAGAATCTAGAATGAACAAACACACAGTAATAGTTAAACCGAATCGCATAACTTAGACCACTATAATTATTTAATCCGCCTAATCTCACTTCTAATAATATTACAAGTCCTAATATGAAATAATCAATCCTACTTTAATCCAAATTTAGATTCAATCTTTTGAAGAAACGTCTGGGCTCGCATGCAATGGTATGCACCTTGACTTAATAGCTTATCTTCCAGGTAACTTCACGATTGGCTGTCAATTCACACTTGTTTCTTTCACACATAACATTTCCCAAATTGCCATTTCACTTACTGAAACTTCTGTTATTTAAAAGCTATCTTATTTGCATTTCATTTTTACATTTCGCTTCTTGTGTTTTGGTTGGAAAAAAGTTGCCATAAATCTTGGCCCCCAAAGAACCCAGAGGTTATGTTAAAGAAAAGACGCCTGAGCCCGTCACATAATGACTATTATAAACAATTACATTAAATTCATTTCCAGTTAAATTCAACCGTTATCTAAGATCATCGTTGTATTTTCACTATAAAAACTATAGTTATGTTTTTATTGTGGTTTAATTGATCACTAAATTGAACTGTAAGTGTGAAAAAATTATTTCCTAATTTTACACTATCAAACAGAAGCACTCTTTAGATGTAAGCAACAGTTGATAAACAAAAGTTACAAACTTTATTTATATTCACTACTGACGAGGTAATGTAACCAACTTGTGGTGTAATATTGACACAATAGTCCTTTGTCTATCGGTGGAAACTGATTCCTTTTAAGTGGATTAATTTCAGCTATTAATTGTTATTTAATCTAATCTATTTCATTAAAAGAATTAATTTAAATAATTAATTCTCATCCATTATTAAAGTATCTTGACACGCAAGATATATTTTAACAATAAAGACTTGTCGAACAATAATCTAGGGATAAAAATATGCAAATTTAAGTCGTTTAAACATGCGATTAAAATGTGCTCCGCTGTATCATGAGTAGTTGGCGAAAGAAAAAGAGTAATAGTAATGTAGTTTCCGGTTTCTCTTGTTTGTTATGGCGAGGAAGAATCGCGTGTTCAGTATAATGACTAAGCCATTATTCTTGTGAAATGGTTTGCCTCTGGTTCATTTTTTATGCTGTGAAGGATTAAGATTATTCTCGCTTTTATTGCACTGTCGCGCATGCGCGCTTATTTCTCATCCGTTGAAATATATAAGGGTTTCCCAAATGAAAAATGGACAAGTTAAATAAAAAGGATGATTTTTTTTTTATTTTCGAAATCAAAAGAAATTGCAATGGGTTTTGTGACATAGGTCCCATCATGTCAGCAGCAGATCTGTGCTAGGTTTTCTTTCCCGGGAATCGCCGGGACCAAAATACGCTGAAATAATTTGTTGGCAATATTTGAAAGATTCTTAGAAGTAAGGTCAGCAATTTTACAAGCATTAATTGACATTAAAGAAGAATAAATGAATGACAATCTAGAGTTCGAAACCTATACTACAATAGTAGCAGGCTTAAAGCCAGTAAAAAATTGGCGTAGAAAAATTATGCAATCGAAATGCAACTTTGCTAACTGCAGAAGGTGTATTTTCTTTCGTTATTGGAGAATTGAACGAACAAAATTCTCAGAATTTGCAAAAAATATGAAATATTCTCTAATCCAAATAATTAATGAGAGACTCAACGTTAATTTAATAGGATTAATGCAATACATGAATATTGAGAGAAAATACGAAGCAGCTGCTGTTATTATTTTACAATTGCCTAGTAAAATTGTTTAATTAGACAAGCTCAAATGATAGTTACAAAGCTTTTCTGCGAAGACGAGGAATCAATATCCAACTCTTCGCACTCAGAAGAAGAGAGCATGGAGATTTTGAAAGAAAGACCTCTGACGTTGGACGAAAAATTAGAGAAAACAATTTACTCTAAAACAAAAGTTTTATACTGTTTAAGCAAAAAAAAAAGTGCTAGTTTCAACAAAATCATGAAACAAGAGATACAGTTGTTCGATTCGACTGAAAATCCATCACTAAACATTATAAAACCATGTGAGGCTTTAAAAACAATTCCTCCAACTTCAGTTGAAGCTGAGAGAGCATTTTCTGCTGCAGGACTGTTCGTCACAAAGCTTAGAACTAGGCTGAGTGATAAAAGTTTAAATTGGTTTTGGTTTCTGAAATCCTATTTTCAAAAATGAATAATCAATTTATTATGTGTTTTTAGCTCATTATATAAATAAGAATTAATTTTGGAATTTATATGTTTCTTTATTTTATATAATTATTATTGATTTTTTTAAAAAAAATTACTTGTTTTTAAAGTTTTTGAAATTTGGATGTATTCCCGGAAATCCCAGGAATGACAATTACATTCCTGGGATTTCCTGAACATTCCCGGGAATGGAAAAAATCGGGAAATCAGAAACCCTAGTCTGTGCCTTCACTCTAGATAGAACGTGGTTGATTCTTGAGAAAGTCTCTTGCCCAGCTTCCTTCACTTCACCGTCCAAATAGAAACTTAATACTTTCTTAAGTGGTCTAAAAGCTTAGAAGTCACACGGTGACAAGTGCGTGCTGTACGGTAGGTGTTCTAAAATTTTCCAACGGATTTTTTAAGGTTGCCTTGGTTTCACGGGAAACGTGTGGGCGGACATTGTCATGGAGATCCGATATCGTTTGTACCTTTCTGGAAAATTTTTACATCAACTTTTCGACCCGAACATTGCTTGCCATAGATTGCCACTATTTGTCGACAGATGTTCACATTAAACTCACCTCTTGCAATCAGAAATCGTACTACCATGCGTTGTTTCTATCTGGATGCATCCCTTAAAGGCAATTTACTTTCGATTAATTTCCTCTACTACTAACAGGTTTCAGTGTTAAGCATCGTATGCGGTGTACACTTCCTATCATACTTTGTGTCCCTGTTTGGTGGCTTTGCAATAACTGCATTCAATCTCTGACTCAATCACATATGTCCACTTTTCATTTGGGCAACCCTTATATATCTCAACATTTTTTTCCAACTTCTTGTACTTTATGAAACAATTATCTTTTAATGATAGCATTTCATATCGATATTAGTTTTTCATTATGATTATTGCGTAACACAGAGCGTCCGAAAAGTATGACTATGCTTTCACAAAAAATTGTTAAAAATAAACACAGATTTTTATTCTGTATTTTATATTCCATAAAAAAAGATAAAAAGTTTCTTTTTTAAAAAAAAAAATCCAAACAAGATGATGCAACGTCCCCGTTTTTCAATATGATTCAAAATGGCTTCGCCGAAAGAACGCGGTAGCCCAGTGGTCAAGGTATCGGATCATGGCAGGCATGTCATGAGTTCGAGCCCAGTACAACTAAAGACCCGCTGTGTAGGGCAGCGATGCACGTTAAATCTGTCGAGAGCTGAAGCGTCCTCCCGTTGGTGTAGTGTGGTAGTTAGGAGAGGGGGGTGTCAGCTCAGGTGATGTCCATGTCACTTGACCATGGTTCAAAATTACGTGGTCCGTCGCCAAAAGCCCTCGTGTAGCTGAACAGTGTGACGAAAGTGTATGAAAGGTACCCGGATGATGGATGGAAATAGGAAGTACAATACCATGGCCACCCAGATCCCGAGGCATAACACCTTTCTACTTTTTTTGTACAGATACGGGAAAAACATTGTTTACCAATCTTCAACCAGGGGTACCGACGAAATGAAAAGTTGAAATACAATGGCCGTTCAGATTGTTTACCTTGCAATGCTAGAAATTTCGTATAGACTCCATATGTTGTGCGCAACTAATGGTGCATACATTGAAATTATGCAGGAAGGTATTATAAAAAAAACTTTAATGTTTTCTTTATGGAACCAAAAAAAAAAACTAAGTGAATATCTTTATTTATCTATTTATTCAATTCCTACTATTAGCTCACTCTCTCTATATATTTATGTATTTATTTATCTTGTTCAAATTTTCAATCGTTAATAAAATACCTTCTATTCATCCAATCGAGTTCAAATAATTTTCTTTAAACTTGTAGTGGATGACACTTGATGTTAATACAGTTTTTTCAAATATTAATTAATTAATTAAATTAATTACTGGTTTTTGAAGCCAACTTAGATTCGTCTCTATTGTTGTAGCAATGTAACTGTTAAAATCATGACAAAAGTTGGCGTCAAAAACCTGTTTTTCAGTCAAACCAGCCAAACCGGGTTTGCATTGTTACAACAATGCAGACAAATAGTGCTCTTTTTTTCAATTCCTACTATTAGTTCACTCTCTACTTATATATATATATATATATATCTTATTCAAATTTTCAATCGTAATAAAATACTTTCTATTCATCCATTCAAAGTAGGAATTGACTTTAAAAAAATTTTTTTTTATATTACTTGTTTGGTAATTATTATTTGAAAGCGTAGTCATACTTTTCGGCACACTCGTAAAAGTTTTTATTACAATTTTAAATTTTACTTCATGATTTCTATCGAACAATTTTATTAAATATAGTAATTTGCTATATATTTGAGGATTTTTTTTTGTATATATCATACAATACCTTTAAAAATGTAATAAATTTTTGATGATCAAGTTAGCCCGAAACTTGTTTTGTATTGTAGATTAAAAGTTTGTGAAATTGAAATGAAATAAATAGAAATGGAAGAGAATAAAATTTTTTAACGTTAAGAATTTTCAAACTAATGAACTAAGTTTTATTTCTTCCCCATCTAGTATTTATCTTTCTGATCTCGTTATTTCTTTTCATCAGAACGGAAGCGGACTTTGCAGGAGTTAATCCTATCTATAGCGGGAATGTAGGAAATCGATCGCAAAATCTCTTCCAAAAAGAAACTTCTTTTGTATTTCCTCTAAAAAAAAGAAAGAAAATATCAAAAAGAAGTATTAAATAGAATTAACGAGCAAAACAATGAAATAAACTGTGTATTATCTTCTGGTTCACTTCTTTTAATTATAATTCTCCTCTTAGTTGTCATTGATAATTTTTTTAATGAATTTCTTAATTTTAGGGAGTTTAAATTTATTTATTCTCTGAAATTGTTGCTCATCTTAGATCTATATAATAATTATAGTGTTACTTTAGTCGTATAAATGCAAATATAATGAATTCTTCGAAAATGCTGCCGGCTGAAAAATTGACACTTACATAATATAGTTGAATGTTAAAGTGTCGCGCCAAAACAAATGCTGCGATATGCAGCCAATAGTGAAAATACGTGTACAAACACAACACTCTTGTTCACGAATGATTGAAAAAAGTTTTTTTATTATTATTGTATAGTTTCGGTGCATATTAAAATGGCTCGTGGACCACTTGTTACCCCCCTTCCCCTGATATACCGCATCCGATGTGCTTGAATCCGGTGATGATTTTCATCAGGGCTTCGAATCGTAATTTTTTTCGTTCCGGTTTAACTAAAAAAATTATCAATTCAGTTCCAGTTTTCGTTCCGCCAAAAATAACGTTTTTCGGTCAGTTTCGAATGAATAATTTTATTTTATGTATATTCTTATTTGCATTAAAAATATAATTCTATTATAAACAAAAAATGCAATTATATAAAAATTAAGAAGACTGTTCTTTTTTAACACGCTTTAATAACTTTCAAGTGTATGTAATGGAATCTTTGAGCTCGATTTTTACCCACTTTAAAAGGTCAGCTTAATTCGAAATTTTGCACACTTGTCAAGGACCGATGACAATACAATGATTTCATAATTTTGTTTCATTATCCTGATCATGATGGTCAGGAATAAGGATTTTAAGGATTTCCGAGATTTGGTGACTAATTCATTATATCGTTTCCAGATTTCGCGACTAATTGCATAAACAATTTTCAGATTTAGCGACTAATTCCATATGCCATTTCCAAATTTGGCGACTAAAAGATTAAAGAGCAACCCTAAAACCGCAAATAGGATTGCAGTTAATACAAATAAAATAAAAAAAAGAAGTGTTCTTTATATGAAAAAGGGTAGGGTGGAAAAATAAAATAAATAATAGTTTAAAAAAATAATAAAAAACACGCTTTTATAGTGAATTGAACTAAAAAGTAAAAAAATAATTTTTAATATAAGAATAAAGTGATTAACGAGAAAATTAGTGTCATTGGGATAAAAGCGTGGGGTGCTCTATATTAATTGTTACAATTTCTTACTAGTTCTACTCCGAAATGCTGAGTTAGTGTAAAAATGTAGCACAAAGCACCCCACATTTTAACCACAATGATATCAATTTTCTCGTTAATCATTTTATTCTTATATTAAGAATTATTTTTTTACTTTTTAGTTCGATTCACTATAAAAGCGTGTTTTTTAGTTTTTTTTTTTAAACTATAATTTATTTTTAATTAGTACACTGTGTGAACTGATACAATTAACCAACATGTACGCGCGCGTTTGATAGGAGCGGTAAGCAGAGAACGGCGAGCATTGCCATTGTTATCAATAACCAAAAACGCATTTGACAACCAGGTTTATGATTATGGTTTTGTCTATCTAAACAGTCTATACGAACATCCGTGGATGATCGTATGTTGAGATTCGAAAAATATAACTCAGACTAATATTTTCTTAAAAAGTTATCTATACTTCTAGTTTTCAACTGAATTAAATCTGCCTTCTACAAGTAGTTTCATGCGAAACTGAAACAGAAGAGTACTACTGAACATCAAAACAAGAAATCGAAAAGCAATGTACATGTAATGATGATAATTATATGGTTGACGTTAAATTAGAAAATATTAATAAGTTGTTTATAAATCGATATTTTTTTCGGTTCAGCTCTGGTTTTTGGTTTCCGTTTCAATTCCGGTTTGAAGTCCTGATTTTCATCCGGTAACAAAGTTTTGTGTGTGAAAGAATGAACTACTTTCAAAAACATTTTGAGTTGCAGAATTTTTAATCAGAAAATCTATTATTTCTTTTGTATTGCTGTTTGGATTTTGCAAGTTCTTTATATAATTTTTGATACTTCGCTTAACAAATTTTCAGATCTTTATGGAATTTTAGAGGGTATTTAGAGTGCAAGCAAATGGTTAAAAACTGATTTTTAGGACTTGTCGTCGAAAATTAAACTGATTAATTAATGAATTTTGTTCTGCGTACTAATCAACGAATTTAAGGGGAGTTGGAAACCTCTCTCTATATATATACTAGCAATGTTAAATTGGCTGTTTTCGATGTACCTTTTCTCAAAATCTGCTATATGTACATGCTTGAAATTTTTCATACAATTAAAGTACACCTTTCTCATTATACTGAATTGAGCTTATAGCTAATTTTGAATTTGTTAATAATTTATGAAATATTTTATCAAACTTGCAAAATTTGATCCATTTTTCACATAAAAAATTTGTAAGAAATAAATTTTAGAGTTTTTACGAAAAGCTCATTTCAGTATATATTAGTAATCATTATAAATGTATCGTACAAAATTTACATACCAGTGAACAATAGTTTCTCAGAAAAGGTACATCGAACATCAAAATTTACAGTTTGAGATAAATTGATTTTAATGTATACTTCTAATCGGCTAGGAAATAAAAAAAATAAATTGCTCAATTTACAACAAAAGATACAAGTTTTGGTTTATATCAGACGTTCACACACAACTTCTAAGCAAAAACGAAGTACTTTGTTTACATTTTTCGCCATTCAACTAAGCGTGGCCCAATTTCAACGATTATTTAAAAATAGGTTTTAAGAGCTTCTAATTACCCTAGAGGTTAAAGTAAGGTATTTTTAGAAAGGTTAAGATCTATACAATTTAAAAATGTAAAAATCTCAAAATGTCAAAAAAGTAAGATTGTAGCTTTCCAACATGCCTTAAGTCATGATAAAGTAAATTTTAAAAAAGTGTTGCAACTTTTCCTTGCCCATGTTTACTTCAAAACAGAGTTAAAAAAAAGAATTGTATTTACTGCATCTAAAAAACGGCTCGAAGCAAGTCTCACGCATTACAACTGTAGTTAGTTTGTAATGGTTCCTCCAAAGTCTGACTGTCTAACACCGAGTTCCATACTCGAAAGTCTGTGATTCGAACCCGATATGGTATAAAACACTAAGAAAGGATCACAAAGCACAAAATAATCAATTAACTATTTATTGATTACTTAGATAATTGATGTCTTCTTTCTAGTTAACCAACTCCATAATCTGTAAGCACTAAAAGATATGCAGACATTCTGACGCTGTGTTTCATATAAATCACAGGCGGCCAACCTTTTTGGAAAGAGTGCCATTATTTAATAAAAAAAAATGGGGTTATGCGATTATTACGCAAATAGCACTTATTTAATTCAAGTCCATATTGTCCAAAGTTAGAAATAATGTATTAAATAAGACAAACTTAGGTTTTATTGTTAAAAAAGTTTTTACAAGTTCATTCATTTAGGTGAGGCATAAAATAACAAGTAATATAAAAAAAAATTTAGGTCACTTCCTACTTAGATCAACAAGGTAAAATTTTATTTTAGCTACTTTTTATTAAATAGTTACAATTAATATAAATATGTATATACATATGACAGAATCGCAACATTAAGTTGTAACTAATTTTTATTAATTTTCATTAAAGTATCATATTGTCATCCAAAACAATTGTGTATATAAATTTCAGTTCAACTGAATACTTTATAACACGTGAGAAAAAAACCTTTTCAAGTTTTGCCACAAGTCGATAAAAGGGTCGCTAAGTCGCCAAAAATGATGCCAACGTGGCTGTATTTGTAATTCTTTAAATAATTAGTTTTAATCAATTAATTTTTATAAATTATAATTAAATTACTGTATTGTCATCCAAAATAATCATGTATATAAAATTTCAGCTCAATGGAACGCTTTAAAATGTACATTATTAACGATTGAAAATTCCGCCAAGATAAATAAATAAATATAGAATGTGAGCTAATTGTAGAGGAATTGAAAAAAAAAGTGTGTGTCCTTATGACAACACACGATAGGAGTGTGAAAACTTCTAATTTTCCAATTTGAATATATATATATATATATATATATATATATATATATGTATATATATATATACAAGTAATTGCGTTATGTAAGAGTGGTCGCGAACTCGTGGCCGGCGTCATTGAATCATGGCTTTGAATCTAAGTGCCATGAAGGTTTACTGTGTAGAAAAGCTTATTCACGTTAAATCTGCCTAAGTTCTAATTCCTCCCAATGGCGTGGTGTGGAAGGTGTGAGAGGTGAGTCCCAGTTCAGGTATCACCCTCATCACTTAACCATGGTTCTACATTACGAGGCTCGTTGCCAATAGCCTTCGTGTTGCTTCAGAGTGCGTTGTAAATTAAAATCAAATCAACTCTGGATATCCTGACGTTACTTCA
>BMAV01010896.1:0-33215 GCA_019973955.1 Trichonephila inaurata madagascariensis
AGGGTTAGTTACTTTTCTTAAAAATATCTCCCCCAAGGTAAGCTTTAAAAAAATTCAAAGGTTTTTTAAAAAACTGGGAAAAATACAATACTCTGAATTTGTTTCCTTTTAAAGTTTCTAAATATAAGTTAATAAAACATTAATATTATTATTTTTAACTTTTTTTGTTTTTCAAATATCTTAATACTTTGAGACTAAACAGAACAATAAAACATTTCTAGAAAATTTGAAGATAACTCAAAACTTTTTGACAAAGGCCACAATATTAAAAAAAGAAACCTAACATTTTTAACTAAATTTATATCTTTTACATTAAAATACTCAAGATTGTACAACCTTGCTAATTATTGAATAATTTTTACATCTCTGTTTTTTTTGATAGAGACAGAGAAATGAAATCGCTTATCTACTTTATAAATTGTGTTTATATTTTTTTTTTGTAATGCATTTGCTATCCTTTAATTAAATAGCTTTATAGTACTAGGAGCAAATAAAAAAATATTACCTATATTTTTTCAACATTTATTATTGTTCTGTAAAATAAACCTTTCATTAAATGCTTTTTATAAGAAATTTCTGCAATATTTCCCACATTCTTATTGTTGCCTTTCAAAAAGATTTTAAATATTGCTATAAATTGTTAAAGATAAATTTTTTGATTAACTTTATTAGAAAGCATACAGAATGCTATATAAATATTTTAAAGAAATTATACGATTTTTTATGAATTTTATAATTAATTATACACATAATTAATTATTAGTTTCACTTTAAAATATTCTTTCAAGTTCTCTGGGCAAAAGTTTTTTAATCAAAAAGGTATCGATTAAAATCACTCTTAAAAAAACAATAAATACAAAAAGGAAAAACAATTTGTGCTTCTCAAATTCAATCTTACAAATAATGGTTCTCTTAGCAGTCTTAGAGTATATTAGAAAAATTATATATATATATATTCGTTTATTTCACATGTTACCTTAATAAAAAGAACAAAAAATGTGTGTGCATCTTTAAGTAAACTTAACATACTTTATTTCTTTGAAAAATTTTTTCACAGTTTGAAGCAATTTAAATTAAATATTTAGGAATTATAGATTGTTTCATTTGTTACTAAATAAAATTATCGTAATACGTTATGATTACAAACAAAATCATCAAAATAAATATAACTATGTTTTATTTCAATTCCGCGCTATTATTAGGATCCTTTTAAGTATGGTAAATAATTAATGAATGTACTCAAAGGCTCATTAGTGTTTTGTATTTTAATTGAACTACTACCGTTTTTCATAAGTGACTAAAGGAATTATTTTTATACGAGAGGCAAATATAATATTCTTTCATTTGAATAACAGTGCCAATTGAAAATGTTTTAAGAAGATTACGGTACATTCAAGCTACGAAAACATACAATTAAATATATTAATCAACATGAAAGAATTCTAAGAAACTGATGACAGTTATTTATATTTATATAAATAAATAAATAAAATAGTTATAGCACAAATGCAACGAAATATTTTTTTCACTTTATCTTACGCAATGATTAAAATACCTGGGCATTAAATCTTAAAAACAGAAAAGAGAATTTTGAAAGTGCAAATATAGTTACCTTTTTTGTTGTTTAACCGTTTTTGCAGTGGCGTAACGGAAAATAATTGGGTGCTCCCGCAAGGTCAGATCTTGGGCCCCAAGCCGGATATATATACACTGGTGTGCAAAACTTAAGCAACAATGTAAAAATTTAGCAGATAGCCATGAAATTGCAGAAAAGGAGGTCTGGAGATCAGTAGGGAACCCCGTAAGTCAGTAGAAACGTCATGCGTATGCAAATATCAGGAACAAAACGTCAGAAGCGATGTGAGCGTACGCAAAACGCGTGATGTGCGTACTCTCAACAGTAAAAATGAAATGAAGGGGCGGAGACGCAATTCACCATATTCTCTGCAAGTGCCAGTGAGTCAGTTAGCGAAATATGGCTAGAAGAAATCATCTGGATGACTTCACACGTGGAAGAATGATTGGAAAGCTGGAGGAGGGGCGTACTGTCACCAGTGTAGCTGCAGAGTTCGGAATCAACAAAAGTGTCGTTTCGCGCGCTTGGAAAGCGTTCCAAACCACAGGTACAGCTGTTAGAAAGGTTAGTGTGGCCGCCCGAGGACGACAACGGCAGGGGATGACCGATATATTATCCTGCAGGCGAAAAAAGTTTGACAGCAGTCAGCAAGCGCCATTGCTCAGAAACTCTGTACAGCAACAGGTCGACAAGTGTAGCGGTTTACTGAGGCCAGACGCCTTCACAAAGGGGGTCTGTTTGCCCACCGTCCTGAACGCTGCCTCTCGTTGAAAGTTGGCCACCGAAGCCATCGTTTACAGTGGGTCAGAGAGCACAAAAACGGGACAACTGATCAATGGAGTCGTGTTCTCTTTACGGATGAGAGTCGGTTCAGTACCAGAAGCGATTCTCAACGCGTTTTGATTTGGAGGGAGATCGGGACCCGGTTTTATCCCAGTAACATCAAGGAAAGACATCGTTACGGTGGTCCTGGAGTTCTTGTCTGAGTTGGCATTATGCTGAACGGTGGAACTGAGCTTCCCATTTTCGACAGAGGGTCTGTAACCGGGGATCACTATTGTGAGGAGGTACTTCTTCCCCATCTGCATCTTTTCCGAGGTGCCATTGGCCCAGACTTCATCTTTATGGATGACAATGCACTGCCACATCGCACTCTTGCTGTTGAGGAGCTGCTGGAAAGTGAAGATATCACTCGAATGGATTGGCCAGCGTGCTCCCCAGATTTAAATCCCATCGAACATGTGTGGGATGCTTTGGGGAGACGTATTGCCACACGCTCACATCATCCGGAGTACAACCAACAACTCAAACAGATGTTGATTGAGGAATGGGCACTCCTACCTCAAGAAATGTTGCACCAGCTGGTTCTGAGTATGCGGAGACGGTGCAAAGCAACCATTGTAGTAAGGGGAGGGCATATACCATATTAAGGAACATCTGCTTGTTGTTCTTCCTGTTGGATAGACAATCATGAGTCACGATACTATGCGTTCAATAAAGCTTGTTTTGTTTGATTCCATATCGTATGCGTTGTATTCCTTTTTCAGCGCCGATGCTTTCGTCATCCTTTACGTACATAATACTCTCCCTCATTTCAGAATTTCATGTCTCTCAGATGATTTTTCGTGAAGTTATGGCAATAAACCCACCTGTTGCTTAAGTTTTGCACACCAGTGTATATATATATACAAAGAATTGCAAAACCATAACATAATGTACCTTTACACATCACTTAAAAATATTTAAATATTAAACTTATAACTGAATATATAAAATCAACCTGTGTCTGAGTAAACAAAGTAAATAACGTTTAACATTAGAGGATATTTATAGTATTTAAAAAATGGAAAATCTAACAACAGTTGACTGATAACCTGGTATAACTCGTTTATGAATCCCGGGATGAGCTTAACCTTAAGTTCGATAAAATTCTAGCATAAATTGTCAAAAAGTCAAAGACACAACTACTGTTACTAATAAGAAAGCATGGACACAAAAAAGAATGCGCTCGCAGTACCACTCAGGTTGAACTACAAAAGTAACTAGTTCGTTGGGTTGTTCGCGACACATACTACTAGCTAATATACAGCACTACATTTAAGAAGTATATCACAAAAAAAGCGATTGACGTCTCACATTTTTCTTAGCAAAGTCGGTTATTAACTCATCTAATTCAATTTTTCTTGCTTCTTTTTGTTTACAGACATAATTTGATTTGAAAATTCACTAGATAGGTGGAGGCTATATACTTTTTGAAGATTACTGTCTTCATTATATAATAGATCATTTGTAGTGCTTACAATATTTTTGGGAGAAAGAAAACTGAATGATTTGTGAAGTGCATTGAATATAAAAATATATATGTTCTAAAAACAATTTTGTGAAACCTTTCTCATTATGCTTTATTTGATTGAATACTCATAAATCTACGGAAATTTCTGTGAGCATATGGGGTTTCTAAATCATAAATCTAGACCATATAATCATTTAAAATGCTCTCTATGCGTTTTCAAGTATCGCAATATTTTCATGAAAAAAGTATAACAGATGTACGTTATTTACGAGTTCGCTAAATGAAAATGAAATACATGTGGGGGGGAGGGGAAGCTAAAGACGCCAATTGCTACTTCAGTAAAAAGTAACATGTCTTTTTTTTCTCACAACCGCTAACATGATGTTTACTAAAAAAAAAAGTGATGAATTTTTTTATCTTTCTAGCATTTTATCCAATTTTCCGTCTGACTTTCTTTTTATCTCTTAGTAATTTAGGTTTGAAAAGAAAACCCACTAAAGAAAAGTATCTCTTTCATCGCGGGGATTACAGCAAATTAAAATGATTTTGATTTGGTTATTGGATCTAAGATATCTAATAAGCGATCAAAGTTTTGATTTTGAATGATGTTAGATCGCCAATTTAAAAATCGCTTAAAAATTGGATTAAAAAAAATGTAAAACTAATTTTGTGAAATTCTACGTTAATGGCGTCAGTCTAGCTTTGGGCCCCGCGCATTGCGGGGGTGTACGTTACGCGACTGCGTTTTTGTTGTTCCGATTTTTGTCTTGTCTAAAAGAAATTAGTTCGGAAGTCAAATTGACGCAAAATTTCCTCAGTTTTCTTAGAAAAGGGGTCTTCTTTCTCTGAGGGTCATTCTGCCCCATTCTTTTCATTCGTCCTTAAGCATGTCATAAATCTTGATCGTGCTTTTCATCACTTTTGTCCGATGTGTGGAAATTCTTCTTTAACGCCCCTCCCCTTCCCCATGGGACCAGCGTTGAGAACTCATGAATACTCGTTAAAAAATATTTAACTATAGATTTGGAGGGTGACAGAAGACTTCTTGTGCTTATGGGCCAGATCTTTCTCGGAACGAGAAGCAGAAGCCTTGCTGACTGAGTGCACATTCGGTCTTTTGGTTGTTACAGAAATAAAAAAGAACCGGGATAAATAAATTCTAGCATTCATTAAAATTTATATCGTTTGAAGCCAGTGACATACTATTTTATAAAAGTAGAAAGGAACTCTTAACATGACGAATAATAACAATTTATGACTGTTTGCTTACACACGTCCGGGGCCCCTGTAGCTAGGAGGGGCCGTATCATTGATACTGGCCCCCTGATAAGGCAGGCTACACCCCTGATGAGAAGGAATGTTCCTCAGAATTTGAAATCCATTCTTATTTTTCTCGAACTATGTTATGCTATCGGGACTTATTTTGATTTTTCCATAACTGTTTAAAATTTAGCATATTTATTCAACTTATAAATCTTATTTTGAGAAATTTACAAAAAATTTTGCTTGATCGAAAGAATTATAGGTGGCCTGCGGCCGCCCTCATGCGGTGCACACGCTGCACACCTGCTAGGATCGGCTGTGACCAAGAAAGATAGATTAAATAAGCAATTTGTGAAAAGAAGTTTATCGAGAAAATAAGAATACATAGCTGATGTTGTTTTCGACTTTCTGTCTTCGAGAAGGAATGATAACAAAGTGTAACATGTGAAGCTAATAACGCGCATTTCCGTACATTGATAGTAAGCAATTAAACCTAAATTTTATCTTTCGGACGGGGCATCAACAGGCTACGCTTAGTAGAAAATCAGATAAGCAATGAATAGCAAGAGTAGTAAAAGGAACTCTATCGAAAACAAACAATAGATACTTGGTTGCCATTTGCGATTCGTATGTCTCCAAGAAGGAATTTGTTAACAAAGAAGGAAGTCTAATACACAAAGCTAACAACGGTCATTTCTAAACACAGATAGTAAGCAAATACACCAAAATTTGATCTTTCAGACGTGGTGTCAACAATCTATGAGAAGTAAAAATTCAGATAAGCAATGAGCAGCAAACATTGTGAAAGGAATCTTGTCTTGAAAATAAGAATACGTAGCTGATACCATAGGTTCCGAAATTCAACTTAAAAATAAGTCATAGAAATTACAATCAATCATAGATGGTACCACTAATAAATGTACTTTTTAAAACAATTAGTCTTGAAGTAATGAAAAATATTTATTGAAACGAAAATAGCTCTAACATTAAGTTCCATTTTTCCAAAAAAAGTTTGTCTCCCTCCATCAAGACTAAATTTGCATCCAATCCTACAATCAAGTTGAACAGTATATTCATTTTAACTAATTAATTCATTTCATTAATTAAAAGTACGAATCACCTATCATTAAAAACATATTCGTGTTCTCAAACCAATTATACTGATAGAGAAGAGCCCTTACTAATTCGAAAAAGGATTTATCTTCTCATAAAAAAATACTTATTTTTTGCCATTATTGTTTGCACTAAAGTAAAATAGAAAATATTATTGAAATCTTATTTTAAAAATTATTAATTGAAAAATAAATAGTCTCTTCAATGAATTCCCAGCATTTCCTAACGCATGCGCAGAATGTTTTTCTGATAAGGATACCCGTTATCACCCTTTCCTTATCTCTTCTGCCCCCCGGGGTCATCCACGCTCCACTTGTCCCAGACCCGGCTTTTTATATCTACTAGTTTAATTTCAAATCATTCAGGTGAGATATTTCATTTTAAAGTAGATATTACAGATTTCAACGAAATATTAAACATTAGAAATAAATCATCGAATAATATTTCAATCGAAGAGTATCAAGCTTTAATGTATATACCGGGATATTGTGAGCATAATATAAAATTCGAATGCTCCGATTGCAAAAATACATTTGTTTTAGATAAGCAAATTAATTTCGACTCGGAAAATGTCGAAGGGACAAAATATTTGAGACTTCTGGATAGAGGAGGTTTAAAAATGCCCACAGATATTGTTCTGAAAGTCATTTCAACGCAATATTTCCTTTTTAATTTGTTAATATCGAAACAAAGTTTCTTAAAGTTGATTGCCAATTATCTTGCTTTACAAGCATAACAGAAGCGTATCTGGAATTACACGAGTTGTGGACTGTCTTGCATTCGTTTCATTCACCTTGTGTAAATTGTAACATTACTGCATTTTCATAATAATGAATAATTCCTGCATTTTTTTTCATAATTAATACATAACTTTCATCAGAAAATATTCTAAGTGAGAATTAAAAAAAATAATCAATATAAATGCGGAAATATTAGTCCATGACATGAAAGAAATAAATGTTCAAAGCTTCATATATTCCTCACAGAGCGATTGCGCGTAGAAAAGCTTTCCCTCCTTTCGTGACGTCATCAAAACTCTGTCGTGGCCTGGTCCTTTCAAGGTGGCCTTGGCTTCGTTTAACCACTGGAAACGACTGTCTCCTGAAACATTTACATAGAATTCATGTTGCACAGGCCAATTTCTGCAAGCTCTGTGATTTTCGGGAAAACATGGGTGCTGACATTCGCCACTGCCCAGCCCTAAAGGGCTCCTCTCTGTGAGACCTTTATTGGTAAGTTAGGGACTTATTGGGTTCATAGACTTTTCTCGACATTTTTATTTTATTTTTTTCCCTTTGTTTTTTTTGGTTTTCCCTACCCCCTGTGGTGTAGTGGTCTTCTGTAACCCTGGCAATTGGAAATAAAAAAATAAAAACCCTTTTAAATAAGGCCTTTTTAAACTGAATTTTACGGAAAAAATTAGACATTTTTAAAAAAATTCATAATTATTTTAATTTTTAACAAAAAGACAAAACCCTTCGTTAAATTTTTGTTGATAGTACACATAACCTACTGTAAAAAATTTTATCCATGAGAAGTAAGTAGTTTCTGAGAAAAAAGTACATGAACTTACGCAATTAAACATGGGCTCCTATGGACGTGCCGGACCCCCTTAAAACTACACAGTACCTTAGGGGGTCTGTAGTCTTAAGGGGTTCCGGCACTAAAATCTTTTTTGGTGACGGTAACAGTAAAAATAATTTATGTTTTATATTCATATTACATTATTAAGTTGATTCTAAAAAAGGCAATTGGATCAGCCATTATTTTAATAAAATTAAGAATTTTTGAAGTTTTTTCAAATTTTTATAAAATGTTCCAATTTTAAAACTTTTTAGTAATTTTAAATGATTTAGGTTTTTTCAATTATTGCGAACAAAATTTAGTATGGATGTGAAAATCTGTTCCTTTGTTGATTTTTAATAGTTATTTTTCTAGCTAAACCTGGAAAAAACACGAACATTTTTAAAATATAAACTTTAGCATTTTTAAAAAACAACAACTAGAAATCTGAGACATAAATGCATACTAATTTTTATAGAACATACTTTTGGGAGATTCTACAAAAAATTTCAAGACTCTATCTTGAACAGAGAAAAAAAGTCTTAGAATTAGAAAACACCTAGTACATTTTCAAAAGTAAAAGTTCGAGAAAAACGCATTTAAAGTTTAAGATCAGCAAACTTCAACTACCTTAAAAGCTAATTTGTTAGCAGACAGGAAATTTGTGATGACAAGCTTCCCAATGATATAAGCAACAAAAAAATGCAAAAGAAAAAAAAAAAATTGCAATCTTTTTCAAATTTATAGGGTACTGTGTAGCCTTAAGGAAAAGAATTTGATATTAATTGGATTAAATTTATTATTAATTAATTTAAGGAAACTTTTATCGAATACTTTTACTGTCTCTGCTCCTATGTTACTAAATGATTAAGATAAATTATTCTTGGACGAGTCAACGTTAAATCAAAATTCCTAACAGAAAAGAAATAATTTTTTTTAACTTTAACGGTAGGGAAACCACTAGATTTGCTGGGTAATCTGCACATTAAAGGGCTTCGACTTTTAACGGTAACATACATATTAATCACACGCGTTTGTGGGGACACATGCACAAATAGTAGTTTTGTTAAAAGCAGCATGCGTTATTTGTTAAGATGATAAAGGACAGGGAAAAAAGAGCCTTGAAGTGTATAGTTTACGCTTCACACCCTCACGCTTATCTCTCTCTCCACACACACACACTTCCTTCTCCAACTTGTTAGTAAAATGTTAATTACATATATTGTAAGTCAAATAAATAGTACTATTTTTCTTCTATAGATAAATACATAAAGTTTACTTTTTCATTTGGAAATGCGAGAAATATTATCTGAAACCCTATATATTATGCCAAATGACTTGTAGAATTTTTGTCTAAAATAATATTAGCTGACAGACATGAATCACGGCATTTTCGAATAGAACAGGGGTCATATGTGTTGCTTGATGGATATTTTTATCTTATCGGAATCTGAGAAGATTTGTTCTTCAATTACTAGAAACTCTCAATCTAATCAGTAGGCTTTGTCATTGTTTAACATGCCTGATAACTCCAATATGTGCTTAAGTTTGTATGCCAACAAATGAGATCTGTTGTTGTCATTGTGCAATCAGGGCAATTATTTTCGTGCGTTACAAAATGCGTCTATGGTACAATCGTCTTTAATTTAGTATGGTTGTGTTTACCTATACTATACAAGAATGTATAGCATTCTCTCGCCACTTTTTCAAGCAAATGTTTTTATTCATTAAACACATCGTTTCCCGATTTTATTACCGTATAGGAAGAATCTGTATTATTGTATACTTTGTGATGGGGATGGGCTGCTCCGTCCAGCAGTGTACGTGAGTTAGAAGCAGTAGCGCACACAGAAATTTTTCAAGGCAGGGGTCCAGGGTCGAATGTTCACCATTCTTGTATCAGGCTCCTTTTGATTTTGTCGATTTTCGGGAACAAAACACAATAAAAAACTAATTATTGAATAAATAATTAGCATTAATTAATAAAATTAATTATTAATAACAAACATTTAAATAAATTTTGCGTAATATATACTTAGAGTTATAGTCAATCGGAAAAAAAATCAAGGGTTTTGGGGGTCCGGACCCCCCAGGACCCCCCCTTGTGTGCGCCACTGGTTAGAATTAATATTAACCATAGTCAAAACAAATACAATTTATTGACAAGTCTCAACAACCTAACAAATCTGAACAACCCAAGTTAGGAAATGCATCTTTATATAAATATGGGAGCAAAAGCGTGATAGATGATATAATTAATATTTTAATTATAATTTAAATTACTTATTCTTGGAATGTCTTAGCAAAACACACTCCAAATAATCGAAGTTACGCTCTAAGTTAATCTGTTTCAAGCCGACACTAATCCTGTTTTACTATCTAATTGACTAAATCGACAATCTTAAATGTTATGCAAATAATCTACGAATCATTTTCAGCTAGCTGTACGCTAATCTCTAACTGCTATCCTTTAGCTACTAACATCTTTCTCACTCGACACTGAAAGATAATGCTTAACAATAAGTCATGATTTGCATAAGTCACGTCTTCTTCTTCGGGAGAAAGTTTTCAATCGAATAATATTTAAAGAAACAGTTTTTTCCCAAGAGGATAAGTAGGAGATACGCGAATAGACCCATTACAACTTCATTATACGTATTTTTGTTTGAATGAATCCCGTTTCTATATATATAAAGGAAAAAAGCGACTCACTCACTCATCTCGATTTCTCCGGAACTATTAGATGTACAGACTTGAAATTTGTTAGGCATGGAGTAGACATCCGTTAAGAACGGGTTTTGAGAAAATCGCACCCCAAGGGACGTTACGAATAATTATTCCCAATTTAAACTACTGGGCATACAGTATTTAAACTACTGGGCATTTGATAAGCAGATTCTTTTCATAGTAGAGATCCACTACAAAATGGATTTTACAAAAACAGAAGCCTAAGGAGCGTTATTGATAGTTATTTCCATTTTTAAGCTATTAGAGAGAGAGAGACTGACCTGCTTGAAAATTATTAGGATCCTTTCATGGAATGGAGTTCCTCTAACAAAGAGTTTTATGAAAATCGACCCCGAGGGGGATTGTGAAGAGTCAAGGAGAGTTATAAAAAAAATCCTGTTTTGAATCGTTAGACCCACATACTTGAAATTTGTTAAGCATATTTCTTTTATTCACTCAGAATCAATAATAATAATTTCACTCCTGGGGGGAAGCAAAGGTTACTGGGGCTTAATGACACAAAAAAATTTCCGTTTTCCAGCTACTAAGACTATAATAATGAAATATGGTTTGCATGTTTCTTTTGTTGAATTGATATCCTCTAAGAGCTGGACTTTTTTTTGGAAATCGACTCTCAACGCTCGGGTTGCTGAAATCCCTTGGTTACTGGGTTACTAGAGCGCAAAAAATTATTCTACTTCAATTTTAGAGATTATTAAGAATTATTAATTAGAGAAGTTCTTTTTTTTTTATATCAAGAGGCGAGAGTTACAGGTATAAGTATATTTTTCAATACAATCGGATTCTTAATTCTATGTGGCTTACTTATCAATAATTTACTTATATATAAACAGTATATTTTTTTATGCAACATCATGAAATACCCAGCAAAGCAGGTGGTAACGGCTAGTTTACGTATAAACTACATTCGTATATATTTTCCCGCTTATGTTTAAACGTTGTTTCAGTGTAAAAATAAAGAAAGGAATTCAAACTTAGAGAAGTTTTTCCTCTTTGAAACAGAAAATGATCCAATTTTAATGTTATGAGTAGTTAAAATCTAACGGTTCTGGTCCACGGGGAAAATGAGTAAAAGGGTTGTGTGAGAAAATTTCCATTTTCCCTTTTGTTACCGATATGGAATCATGTTTGGGGTTCCTGATAAGACAAGGGATCTAAGTGCAATGGGCGAAATTCACAGAAATGCGGCTCCAAGCGGAATCACTTAAGCAGATGCTAACATTAACACTTGCAACTCGTTAGTATGTAAATTTTCCATACTTCCGTTGTTGACATAGTGTGTTTTGACTTTATCTCTCCTTATTAATGTATAATATTATCATATTTGTTCATTATTCTAGTATATTGATTGAAAAGGAAATAATTTTTTTAATATTTTAAATAACTTCTATTTTATTCTAGTTTATTTGTGTTAAATGATCTGCCTCTTATCGCTGGCGTAGCTAACCCTGAGTGTGTGGGCTCCGTATTAAAATTCGTTAGAGTCCATTTTCTGAGGCCCCTTTACACTTTACGATTATTTGCTTATACATTTTGGGAGGGTGGCTGACACGACGATAACTGTACTTCTGCCTGTTATAGTGGTTAATTGTCACGTTTCTTAGTGTTCTTTTTTAATAGTTCTTAGTTACTTTTTAATTTCTTATTAACTAGTTGTTAATGTATCCGACTACTTGTGACAACTTTTTTAAAAAAATGGAGATATGAAGATTTTTTTGTGATTTTTAGATTTATTTAGAACATTTTAAGAAAAAAAGGCTAAAATTAAGAAGAGAAAAATAAACTATTACTACTAAAATGGAAAAAAATGGGTAAAAATTGACAAAAAATTACATAAATGGGGCCCTCTGACAAATAGTAAAGGAACAAATTCTCAAATTTTCAATTTTGATGTATAACTTTGCTATTCCTGTTTGAACTTCAGAATAAGAGATATTTTAATTTTTACAAAAACTAGAGCACTTTATCTTAGTTATTACATGAAATTGCTACAAAAAAAAAGTGATTATATTCACATAAAGAGCTGTAAATTTCGTAATAAAACAGTGATTGATAAATCTGAAGGTCAAAACACTTCTACTGTTATTCAGAACATACACAAAAAATGTCAGCAAAATATTTTAAAAAATTTTTGAGCCCTGACTGTCCCCGTTTCAGTTTTTCGGAACAAACACATTTCGAGTAAAACGCATTTTAAAGCTTGGCATCTTATGTACAGTTATGGCATCTGCTTTTACTAAAACACTAGTAGTTTTTGCTCTGGTGAATGGAAAATAAAATAAAAATAAATTTTTATAAAACTAATAAGACGCGGCCTTTAAAATACAATCATAAAAAAAATTCTCAATTTTAAAAAAAATGATTTTAGGGTAGTGGATATCTTAATAGAATTATTACTAAATTTACCTAGGTGAGTTATGAATTATTTTCTGATCTAATCATATCTACACTATTAAAATTCGTAGGTAAGCAAACGTATCTATTTATCTATGCGTCTATGGGACCCTATCTTCTCATGAACCGCACAACGCAGAAACTCACCAAAAGTACCAAAAAAATCGGGAATGATCCGAGAAATCCGTTTTGACCATTTATATTCCGATATTCCAATTAATTAAAAAGATAGTAATTAAAAACATTAAAACGCATAATTAGTGCCATTTTCCCCCGCCAAGGGGCAAGTTCAAAATATCAGAGCTTTTTTTTCAAGCGTTTTTAAGGTATCCGACTACGTTCGGAATCGTGATTTTAAAAAAGTGCATAACTGGATAATTTTCATGATATTTAGTGTCACTTAGACTAGAATAAATGTATAAAATTGTTTTAAGGACATTTTGACAAAAAGAAATTATTTAAAATAAAATATTTCGCAAAAAATTAACTTAGAATAACTTTTTTTCCAAATGTTCTCCTTTTGTGAAAAATACTTCTATTATTATTATATTTTGCTTGTATATAGCTCAGACCTCTGTACAGAGGCTCAACTAGAATTTTTGAAATATATAACTTAGAAGTGGGTTTATCGATACTTTATGACAACAGAGGGGAGCAATTTTAAGAAAAAAACGCCATTAATTATTTAAATTGGTGGTAACTCTGAAAATAATGTGAATTTTTCAAAAATTCTAGTTGAGCCTCTGTAGAGAGGTCTGAGCTATATACAGGTAAAATATTATTATAATAGAAGCATTTTTCACAAAAGGAGAACATTTGGAAAAAAATATTCTAAGTTAATTTTTTGTCGAAATATTGTATTTAAATAAAAAAATTTGTCAAAATGTCCTTAAAACAATTTTATACATGTATTCTAATCTAAGTGACACTAAATATCATGAAAATTATCCATTTATGCGCTTTTTTTAAAATCACGGTTCCGAACGTAGTCGGATACCTTAAGACACGATCTAATTTTTTCATGAGACTCAGACAAAAAATAATTACAGAATCGGAAAGATACTTCACCAAGATACGGTATAATTTATATTTTACAAAATAATTATATTTTCTATTTTTTACGATTTTTTTAAAATGAGTCAAAATCGATACGTTTTTATGAGAATGATTTATAAATCGTTCCGCTTGCATTTTCTTACGCGTTATTGAAAAAATATTTTACACCAAAAAAGTTCATGCTTTTCCTTTAGAATCAGTCATTTAAAAAAATTAAATGTCAAAAACTGTTTTTTTACGATTTTTCAAAAAATACTGGAAATTTTATTTAAATACTTAAAAAAAATTTTATTTATAAAAATAATCTCATGAAACTTTTTTTTTTTCCTGCTGCGAAAAATATTTTATCATTATTTTTGTTTCATTTTTTGTTTAAAAATTACCATTGTTCGCAATCGATGTGTTAAGTTTGAAGGCATTAACTTTCAGCCCGTTACGTTTGATGAAAGGTTAAACTATATAGAAAAGAAGGTGTGCCTATAAATATTGAAAATTGCCAGGTTTGGCAAAACTGAATATCAAAACTTTTAATTTTTTACGATTTTTTAAAAAATACTTAATAAATTTTTTATTTATAAAAATAATCTAACGAAACTTTTTTTCCATGTGTAGAATAATATTATCCGTAATCTGTACAAAGATTGAAAAAATTACTTAAAAATTACGGTTTTTAAAAAAAAATTGTGTTTTTCGTTTTTTTCCCTTTTTGCTAGAAGTATTTAAGAATTATTTTTGTTACATTTTTTGTTTAAAAGTTACTGTCGTTTGCAATCGATATATGAAGTTTTAAGGCATTAACTTAAAAATGAAACCAGAAAAAAATTAAATTTTAAAAAAGTAAAGCATTTTTACAATAGGAATAACTCTTCCTTTTATTTTGAAAGTCTTTTCACTTCTTTTCCCCTACGGTTTCACCGCACGATTGTTTAACGCGCTTCATTACTAATTGTTGAACCCGGGTTCGATTTTATAATGATAAAAATTTACTGTTTTCCACATACAACTATTTTTAAAAAGGTACAGTGAATGAGTGAGTGATATTAAAGTCCCACTGTTCACTTACTCGACAGCTCTGATAGCGAGAGGGGAAAGGGAATTTCCTTGACAATATGTTATGTATTAAAAAATTTTCGTGCAACGCCGGGGGGAAATAAACCTGTCTGACAAAGAAAAGAAGCGAAAAAATTTCGAAACGGGGAATTTTAAGTTATAAACTCGGTAAAAGCCCGAGCAATGCCGGGCTAAGCGGAAGAAGGGGGTAGAAGACATTTTGAAAAAGGGTATTAAAAGTGCTGATTTTGTGAAGGAAAGGGAAAATTTATAAGAGTAGAGAAAGCCCGTGCAACGCCGGGCCATGCAGCTAGTACTCTTTTAAACTTGTGACGTCTCTCGCGTTCTTCTTCTAACATAACTCCTAAGTTCTTTGACGGCCATGATTAATGGCAAAACTTTTCCAACCCAATACCAAGAAGAGAAACAGGGCGAAAATGCAAATAAGATATACTTTAAAAGGATAGAGGGTTTAGTGAGATAGGACGGCAATCTTAGAGATAACTTAGTGCAGAACAGTTCGGAACAAGTGTTAGACGACCTACAACCAAAGGGAAGAAGGATAAGCTCATCTTCATTAAAATATTAATTATAAGAAAGATTAATAGGGCCTACAGTATTCTTATCTACAAGTAGCAGAATAGGAGAGTCTTCAACCAAGGTAGGAGGGTTACTCTATAAAAGGTAATATTTTGTATAGGAAGTTAGATTAGGCAGTTAATTAAATATAATTAAGATAAGTGATCTAGTTGTGCGATCTGACTTGAATATTCAGTTTAATTTGTGGCTTATTCTCACTTAAAGAAAGTTGTTATTTAGAATTAAGTAATTTAAGTTATTCTTAATAAAAGTTGTGTTAAGAATTACAAAATGTCTCATCTTTTAGATAATCCCACACCTCTAGCTTACGCGGATCCCACTAGACATAGCTATCGCAGGATGGCTATGTCACAAACTGTTTCAACAGATTTTTAATAATAGTAGCATTATATATTATTTTATAATGAAATCAGAAGTTAGTTCTAAAAGATTAAAAGTAAAGGCAACTATTTACTCAAATTTGGTAGCTCTTTTAAACATTTGGTGAAAAAATGAGAATGAGAAAACTTATTATTATTTTGTAATTTTGGGTAGATATGTATATTGACACATTGTCATGAATTATAAACTCATAATTTGATTCACATTTTTTAAGCAACATTGGATTTCAAAGGGTATACTTTATTGAGTCTTAATTATTATATAATTGTTAATTGTTTTATTTCAAAATAGATTTTAGTTATAAATAAATGTTGTTATTTAATATTAAATAATTAATTGATTCCAACACATTAAAAATAAAAGCAATAATATTTATTCTATAAGGTAATAATGATTCTAAGCCTTTTAAAAAAGATATGCAAATTAATGCATTAAAATGTGAGAATTTTTTTTTATTTTTATTTTGGCCAAATTCGCAAAAATGATCGCTAAGTCGCCAAAAATGATGCCAAAGAGACTGTATCTGTAATTCTTTGTATAATGGTTTTAATAAATTTTTGTTCATTATAATTAAATTACCGTATTGTAATCCAAAATAATCGTGTATATAAAATTTCAGCTCAACTGAGCGCTTTAAAATGTATTTTATTAATGATTGAAAATTTGAACAAAATAAATATATAAATAAATAAATATATAGAGAGGTATGAATAACATTCTTCCATGGTTCATTGATTCAACTAGATTCTTGAGATTAAGTTTCAGATAATTCAAAATTGACAGCAAATTGATTAGGATGACAGAAAATTCAACATTTTTGGTTCCGATGGGCATATAATAGATTGTAAATGAAAAAATGAGGAATTTAATCCCATGAATTTATGTGAAATAAGAAGTCCTCCATCTCCATGCAGAAGCATGGAGGTGGAGGTATTCTTGCGTGGGGGTGTAAATCGGCTTCAAGATTAGATAATTTGGTATTTTTTTATGGTATTGAGAATAATGAGCTTGATTTAAATATTTTAAAGAGAAGTTTTAAATTATCCACCCAAAATTTGGATATTGGAGTCGACTTCATTTTTTAACAGGATAATGACGCCAAGTGCACTGGTCTGAATGTATGCCACTAGTTTCTCCATAACTGTCTTCAAATTCTGAAAACACCTCATCACTTTATTTAGCCCAGTAGAACATATTTGGTGAGAATTTGATTTTAAAAAAAGAAAGCATGACGTATAAACACATAATGTGAAGTAAACACAAATAGCACGGAAGCATAGAACAGGAATCGATGCAGAAATTACAAAAAAACTGATTAAATCTATACCAAGACGTTTAAAAGTTGTTGTAGACACTAAAAGATATCCTACTAAGTACTAAATTAAGAAAGAAATACAGCATTTAAAGCTATGTTAAGATTTTTGTTAAGTGTAAAGACTTTTGTGGCGTAATTCTTTAATAACTATTTGTTTATTAATTTTTAAAAATATTTGTTATGCAATTTTTAAAAATTGATTAAGTCATTTCATTAAGAACGACTTGCAGAGATCATAAAAAAATTACAAGTGCAATATAATATGTTTTATTAGTCGAAAATATTAAATTTTATTGGAAATTACAAGTGTACAAACACTTTTGTGGTCCACTGTATTTTTATTTTTAACGAACTTTAAAAATAAAAAAATAGGTTTCACTATTCAGATTTAAATGGGGTTTATAGGAGTTGAAGCGATATGTGGTTTATAGGGGTTGAATCAAAAATGTTGATGTTATCCACTTTGAGTAAAATTTTGGAAATTCAGCTCCTGGCTTTTTTTAAAAAAATTTTGAAGCATTCGATCAATTCCAGGAGCCCGCAAACGAGTAAAATTTCAAGCATTTGTATAAGCATTGTATATTGTATCAAGAATTTACTGCAGTGAATCCTTACACTTTATTTACTGAAAGATAATATGAACATCTTTTTTTTTTATTACTTAAAAATGAGCGTAAAATAATTCGGTAATTCATTCTCAAACGATGTCCCAAGACCAAGTAAAGCGATGTGGTTGCAATTAAAACGTCAGCTTCCTAAATGAAGACGGTGTCTGTAAACTAAATAAAGCTACGCGTAAGCATACTTAGCTAGGACGGTTTTCTAAGTTAAAGCTATGCGTCAGCATCCTAAGTAAGAACGGTCTCCAAAGACAACGTAAAGGTATATGGATACAATAAAAACGTGAGCTTTCCAAGCGAAGACGGTTTCCTAAGACAAAGTAAAGCTATGTTAATACAAAGAAAAAAAACACGTCAGATTCCACCGTATTTGCTTAGGAAGGCTTTAATGATATAATCGATACACAATTGTACAGTATTAGTGAGTTTTAAATTGCTTTTTAGTTATTTCTAGACAGTTTCAAATGAATAGACAATTTTTGATGTATCTCAGTAGTGGTATATTTTATGATTTGAGTGATCAAGTAAAAGTAGTTGAGCTCTTGAAGGCTGTATACGCTGTCAACTTTCCCTCTATATATAAATATATAACTAAACAGAAACAAAATATGTATAAATGTATCTCTCTCTCAGTACTTACAATGTATTTTATATACGATTAATTTAACAATACTAAGTTAAGAACAACATTAATAATTACCAATGACCCCATGGGCTTGTCATATATAAAATTACATACAAAAATTAACCCTCTTATCTTGATAATTTGTAACACATATCTTGATAATTAATCCTTTAACTGGCGATTAAAAGTTACGCGATTCACTCCCCTATGCCTTCGAGAAAGGAATAAATAAGCAAATCCTTCGCAAACACTCTCAATGTCCTTTTTTGCATTCAAAAGCCTATGGAATATTTTTCTGGATGGCAGTGCACAGAAAATATCGTACTTCGGAAAGGCGTATATATACGTCCGGTCAATTAACACTTTGGCTTAGCGAAACGTTTATATTCGCTGGTGGCGCTTAAGAGGTTAAAGTCGTATTGTAGCTTTAGCGTCAAAGTATAATATTATTGAATTAAAGGCAATGTTATTGTATACAGGGGTGGCGCGATGAAAATTATGATTGAATATTGGGCCGCAAACATTCAAACTTTAAGAAGCACTGCTCTACTTGTATAAAGCAAATGGAAGGAAAATCTAAATTGAATTGAATTGAGTCAGAATATATTTCTCTCCTCCTGTAATTATTGTCGGGAGTAATTAAGGCTGTTTTCGCCATATGTACGAGAGCGTGAACTTGACGCGGAGCACAGTTTCAAACAGAAAAAATGTCTCAATTTTTATAAAAATTCGTGACATTGTAACTCATGCATTTGTGTTTGTAATATAGCGTTTTTAAAATTTCAAAGTATTTCATAAATAATTAGTTTTTCCTTTTAATATGTGAAGGGATAGCTCTTTTAGCATTACGGTATAGGGAACAAAGTGCAAATACATTTTATGAAAGAAAAAATGTGTCAACTCGGATAAAAATGAGTAGTATTATTAAATAAGTGATTCTCTACAGGACTTAGATTAGAATATATGTATAAAAAATTTTTAAGGACATTTTGACAAAAAAAAATTATTTAAATACAATATTTTGGCAAAAAATTTAACTTAGAATAACCTTTTTTCAAAATGTTCTCCTTATGTGAAAAATGCTTCTATTATAATACTGTTTTGCCTGTATATAGCTCAGAGCTCTCTACAGAGGCTCAACTAGAATTTTTGAAAAATTCACTTTACTTTCTGAGTTACCACAAACTGAAATAATTATCGGCATTTTTTTTTCTTAAAATAGCTCCTCTCTGTTGTCGTAAAATATGGATAAACCCACTTCTAAGTTATATATTTCAAAAATTCTAGTTGAGCCTCTGTAGAGAGGTCTGAGCTATATACAGGTAAAACATTATTATAATAGAAGCATTTTTCACAAAAGGAGAATATTTTGAAAAAAGATTTTTCTAAGTTAATTTTTTGCCAAAATATTGTATTTAAATAATTTTTTGTCAAAATGTCCTTAAAACAATTTTATACATGCATTCTAATCTAAGTGACACTAAATATCATGAGAATTATCCATTTATGTGCTTTTGCAAAATCATGGTTCCGAACGTAGTCGGATAAATTAAAGAGTTAAAATATTCGTTCCAGATTTTAAAAAAGTCAAGTATTATTTTTTAAAATTATTATTCACGTGTATAGAAATATGATTTTCTCTAATTATTTTTATTTTGAGTCGCAAGTGTTGAAATATAATTAGTATACATTTTGTGGTTTCGGTATAGTAAATGTTCGTGTAATTTTTTTAAACTAAATGGATTTGCTCTCAAAGTTGAATTTGGATTTATTCTTAACTATCCGCTTACTATATATTTTTTGTGATTCCGATAGGTGAACATTATTTAAGCCAGGTTGCGTGAATAAGGATAACACGATAACCAGTTCCAGCATCTTCGACTTTATCGAAACGAACATCAACAGTCAGCAACTACTGGCGAAGTGTGGAATTCACACGTTTTTCACAATACTGAATGAAATTAGTTCATAATTATAAATCATAATTGTAATTCAGCGACAAAAAAAATTAATATGTACAAAAATATAAAGTAATAAATATGGTACGCGGAAATTCAGAATTATTGTTTACATTAATATATATATAGTGTATCTATTATACTTTTTACTACACGATTTATAATTATAATTAATACTAGCTGGTATACCCGTTCTTCACGCGGGTGAATTGAAAAATTAAACAATACAGACTGAAGGATAAAGAAGTTTTTAATGGGTTAATTTTACGTGAATCGTAAATTTAACAAACAAAAAAAAAAGCTTTTTGTATATTTCAGTTGAACAAAAAACCATGTTTGCTAAATTTTAAGTCTGTAGATATAATAGCTGATAAAATGGATTTTTTTTTATTTATAACGTCCCGTAACTCTCTTGTGGGTCGATTTTTGAAAACACCTTCTTTCTGCTCAGCAAAAGTAACACATTGTCAAGATTTTGTGTAATTAACGCTTAAAATGGTGTAAATAATTTGTATCTGGATGTGTAATACGTTAATATTACTTTCTGTGTGATGCATTTATTTTATTTTAAATAGCTGTTATCCGAGACTTCATCCACGTGGAATTTAACAAAAAAGAGTGTTTATTCTATTCACAGAGTTTACGAAAAACTTAATAATTATGTATTCCACGTAAAGAAATACCTATGCTATAATTATAATTTCATTCTTCTACTTTGTGAATCGATGTTTCGTTTTTATTTTATTTTTTTCTTTGTTTTTTACTGAGCCAGGGGTGAGAGGGACGCATGACCTTTGACACTGTCGATGGGAGGGGGGGGAGGACTGTAAAATCATTAGGATCAAAGGAGATGAACGGGAAATGTCGCGAGTGGCAGCAACCTACAGGGCCGGTGCTAGGGGTGGGCAAGCCGGGCCCCTGCCCGGGGCGGCAAATTGACTCTAAAATTTACTAGTTTAGGAAAAAAATAAACCAAGATTCATTTAAATCTTATGAAAAATTAAAATGTTGAATTTTAATAATATATACATATATATATATATATGCTTACGAACTTTTAAGTATTTTAAATATCAAAATATTTCAAATTCAAGGAAAGCTCTCACAAGCAAAAAAATTCCCACTTAAAAATAGCTTAAAACGTAAACAAAATCCCTCTTTTTATTATAATTTAAATACATGGATAGACATAAAAAGTGCTGTAATAGAATTTTTTACCGTGTGTCTTAATTTGTCGAAACATGTATGATAACGCGGACAGGCGCGAAAAATCTGTCCTGACAAGCTTTTAACCGAGATTATAAGAGGAAAAAGGGCAGTTCTATTGTTTTATTTATAGAATAATTGCCTCGCAGATTGGTTGCTAGTGAAGTGTTGTTGTTGTTTATAATGCCACCTGTCTGACGTAGTCAGATCTAGGCCCTCGAAATTCATCGTGGCAAAGGGCTAGATGTACGTCTGTCGTTTGCCTTAGCCTTGAGCACCATGCAGATGACAGTACGATTTAGCTCGGAGAAATTCCACGAAGGGATGATAGGTGGCGACACCATCGATCTTCACCTCCATAATTTAGTCATGGAACTGAAGGGGAGGGAAATATTCTTCAGTCCCCTGCACTCGTGATTTCAGCCCACAAGACTTTCGGACCCATTGATTTAATGAGCACGTACTCCGTGTGTACTCGGAGAGTATTTGGTGACACGGGCATCGAACCCAGGCCTTTCGGTCTGGAGTCCGATGCTCTAGCCCCGGGGTGGGCATTACGTCGATCACGATCGACTGCTGGACCGCATGCACATTTTGGAGTGACCGCCTGAAAATTTTACCAGTTAGTAATTATATACGGAAAATTCAAGATTGGCTGACAGTACGCAGATTAAGTCTTCTACTGACACAACAACGAAAACTAACTTTAGACAAAAATGTACTATTATAATTAAGTTTGTGTCTTCCTTTTTGCGTTAAACGCGATTTTAAAAGTGTTGCTTTTCTATTTTTGTTCTGTAGGTAAATAAATATTCAGTTATAATAATAACCTTTTCCTTATACCTCACCATACCTACGGCATTGGGCAGTAGCGCACACAAGGATTTTTAAAGGGAGGGGGTGATTGAGAGGGTTGAAGGTCTACCATTCTCGTATCCAGGGCCGATCCTAGCAGGTGTGCAGCGCTTGCACCGCACGCGGGTGGCAGAAATTAGGGGGTGGCCGCAGGCCGCCTATAATTCTTTTGTTCAAGCAAAATCTTTTGTGAATTTCTCAAAATAAAATTTATAATAAATTGAATAAATATGCTGAATTTTAAATAGTTATTGAAAAATCAAAATAAGTCCCGATTTTCCGATAGTATAACATAATTCGAGAAAAATAAGAATGGTTTTCAAATTCTGAGGAACATTCCTTCTCATCAGGGTTGTAGCCTGCCTTATCAGGAGGCCAGTATCAATGATACAAGCCCCCCTAGCTACAGGGGCCCCGGACGTGTGTAAGCAAACAGTCGTAAAATGTTATTAATGGTCATATTAAGAGTTCCTTTCTACGTTTATAAAATAGTATGTCGCTGGCTTCAAACGCGATATAAATTTTCAGTCTGAATTCTGAATCTTAGGTCCTACTATAAAAAAAGTTTAAAAGCTGGTAAAGTTACTCAAAATAATGAGAAAGGAAGGAGTGGTATGTGGTCAAAAAGCAAGAAAAACTTCTCATTCAAAGCGGTTCGACAAAAAGATCGTTTGAAGTGAAATACAGATAACACTTGGGAAGGGGAAAATACATTCAGAATGTTATTTGCTTGTAAATGAAAATACCCCCTTCGTCTGTTGATTGATTGACTGTAATAAGCGTTGCACTAAGAAGCTACACAAAGGCTTGGCAGTTGGAATTTTTTTTCAGAAGGGGTCCAGTGAAAGAGAATATTAGATTTTATTTTTCCCGGTTCTCTTTTATTTCTGTAACAACCAAAAGACCGAATGTGCATTCAGTCAGCAAGGGTTCTCTTCCCGTTCCGAGTAAGATCTGGCCCATCAGCGCCTGAAGTCTTCTGTCAGCACCCTCCCCAAATCTATAGATAATTATTTTTTAAACGAGTATTTACGAGTTCTCAACGCTGGTCCCATGGGGAAAGCGGGCGTTAAGGAACATCGACACATCGAACAAAAGTGATGAAAAGCATGATCAAGATATATGACACGCTTAAGAACGAATGAAAAGAATGAGGCAGAGAATGACCCTCAGAAAAAAAGACCCCTTTTCGAAGAAAACTGAGGAAATTTTGCGTCAATTTGACTTCCGAACTAATTTCTTTTAGACAAGACAAAAATCAGAACAATAAAAACGGTTAAACAACAAAAAAGGTAACTATATTTTCACTTTCAAAATTCTCTTTTCGATTTTTAAGATTTAATGCCCAGGTATTTTTTAATCATTGCGTAAGATAAAGTGAAAAAAATATTTTGTTGCATTTGTGCCATAACTATTTTATTTATTTATTTATATAAATATAAATAATTGTCATCAGTTTCTTAAAATTCTTTCATTTTGATTAATATATTTAAGTGTATATTTTCGTAGCTTGAATGTACCGTAATCTTCTTAAAAGATTTTCAATTGGCATTGTTATTCAAATGAAAGAATATTATATTTGCCTCTCGTATAAAAATAATTCCTTTAGTCACTTATGAAAAACGGTAGTAGTTCAATAAAAATATAAAACACTAATGAGCCTTTGAGTACATTCATTAATTAGTTATCATATTTAAAAGGATCCTAATAATAGCGTGGAATTGAAATAAAACATATTTATATTTATTTTGATGATTTTGTCTGTAATTATAACGTATTACGATAATTTAATTTAGTAACAAATGAAACAATCTATAATTTCTAAATATTTAATTTAAATTGCTTCAAACTGTGAAAAGAATTTTCAAAGAAATAAAGTATGTTAAGTTTACTTAAAGATACACACACATTTTTTCTTCTTTTTATTGAGATAACATGTGAAATAAACACATAATTTTTCTAATATACTCTAAAACTGCTAAGAGAATCATTATTTTGTAAGATTGTATTTGAAAAGCACAAATACTTTTTTTATTTTTTATTATTATTGCTGTTTTAAGAGTGATTTGCAAGATACCTTCTTGATTAAGATCTTTTGCCCAGAGAATTTGAAAGAATATTTAATGCAAACTAATAATTAAATATGTGTACAGTAAGACCCCGCGTAACGCTGTTTCGTTTAGCTCTGTTTCGGTTTAACGCTCTTTTATTTGAATTGTGGGATTCCCCGAAATAGCACGCAGCGTTAGGCTTCCCGATATCCGAAGCAGTTTATCCCTGTTTCTTCTTTCCGACGTATTTTATTCTAAAGTATTTTTATCGTTTCAAACATTTGTTGACGTTATTGTAAGTATAAATTTACATAATGTAACAATTGCTATAGTGACAAATATTATGATTTTTAGTTTTTATCATGGGTGATAATAAAAAACACGAAAATAAAACTTAAAAAAAAAGCATTTCACTAGAAACTAAAATAAAAGTGATTAGAAGATTAGATACTGGTGAACGTCAATCTCAAATTGGTGCTGCATTGAATTTGGCAACTTCAACAATAAGGACAGTTCTTAAAAATAAATTAAAAATATTTTCGTCAGTAACTGCAACTACGACAAGCTCTGCAACTAGAACTACCCGTGTTAGAAATAATACAATAGAGGAAATGGAAAAACGACTTTCTATATGGATTGAAGACGAAATTGAACGCAAAATGCCATTAAGCCAATCTACCTTCTAGATAAAATGGCAGAAAATTGGAAATACAGAAGTAGTATATAAATGGGGGTTCTACATAGTGGTGGTTGAGGTGGAGATAAGGCTGTGGTGTCTGATAACAGGGAATGGGTGGACGCGGTAGATAAGGGGGATTCTGCATATTGGTGGTGTTGGTGAAGATAAGGTGATGATAATAGGGAATGGGGTGGACGTGTTAGATAAGGAAGTATTTGAAGAACTTACTTGAAAGCTAATAAAGACATTCATTTAATAAGTACACACACATAAAAAAGATTTTTTTATTTTTAGGATTGAGCCCACCATCCACCCGGCATTGTTTAAATGCCGCCTCAATCCAATTTTACTCTTTTGGGTCTGTCAATTATTTACAGCTTCGTGTTGCTTTTCAAATTAGATTGGATTTCCATTAATTTTGTGTCCGTAGGTAAACGTTCCAATGTTATCATCTAAAATGTATCTTTTATCATCGAATGATGACAAAGTAGTTTTATTTTGTCTTACGGTATAAATGTCGTGGTTTTCACTTTTAATGAGAATCCTATTTTCTTTAATGCTTTTGTTTTCTTTTAAACATTGAAGATAGTTGGTAAGTAAGATAAGTGACTACTTTGGATACGCCTTTTGCAGTCTTCTTTTACGAATCTGGAGTTAGCATGGAATAAATACATTTTAGCTCGATGACCTACAAATTCAACAATAGGCTTTGAGTTCATTTCATCCTTAAAACAACCGATTCGTTTTTTTTTTTTTTTTTTCGCTATATAATGCGTTATCCTTTGGATACTCAGAGGTGTCATATAGATCTAAATTTTCTCCCATGTCTTTATAGATATCTTCTGTTTCAATTTCATACGTTAAGGAATCCGTATCGGGGAACAGAAGATTTGCTTTATCCATGTATCGCTTTTTTATGCAGTAATAGTGAAAGTTATACATTAAAACTTTTCTTAGCTCTAAAATAACAAATACTATGTATATAGGACGATTAAGGGTTATGCTTGATTTTAATTTTTCCAAAGCTACTAAGCTATCAGGGATAATTTTGAAAACTTTAATGAAAGTGAAAAATTAGTACCAAATTTGATGAATAAGAATAATTATATCGTATACTATAAAAATTTATTACTATACCTATCTTTAGGCTTAAAATTAACAAAAGTTCACAAAGTGTTGTTTCAAGCACACAAAAACCTTGGTTAAAACCATACATTGAGTTAAATACCAATCAAGGAAAATTAGCCTCTTCTTCCTTTGAGAAAGATTTTTTCAAATTGTTAAATAACTCAGTGTATGGTAAAACAATGGAGAATGTTAGAAAACATTCAAATGTACAATTAGTCACTTCCGAAAAACAAGCCAAAAAGTTAGTTGCAGCTCCTACTTTCAAACGTTACAATAATTTAATTATAATTAATAAAAATTAATTGATTAAAACTAATTATTTAAGAAATTACAAATGCAGCCACGTTGGCGACTTGTGTCAAAATAAAAGGACAATACGATACTTTAATGATAATTAAAAAAAACTAATTACCACTTAATGTTGTGATTCTGTCCTATGTATATACATATTTATATATTAATTGTAACTGTTTAATAAAAAAGTAGCTAAAATAAAAATTTTCGTTGTTGATCTAAGTAGGAATTGACTTAAAAACTATTTTTTTATATTACTTGTTTTTATATGCATATTCGTTTATTATGTTTCTATATTTGTAAGAAATAAATTTTTGCTTTACTGTTATAAAAAACATAATTAATAAATTTAATGGTAAAATACATGACCAATTTTCTACCCATCTTCCCCTAACCCCATTATTTACATGGTGAGATAACCTCGTTTAACGCTGCTTCATATTACGCTCTACTTTGATGGAACGTATACCCCGCGTTAAGCGGTCTTAATGTATAATTAATTATAAAAATACATAAAAATCGTATAATTTTTATAAAATATTGTATCATTCTGTATGCTTCTATAATAAAGTTAATCAAAATTCATCTTTAACAATATATAGCAATATTTAAAATCTTTAAAAAAGGCAACAATAAGAATGTCAGAACTATTGCAGAAATTTCTTATAAAAACCATTTAATGAAAGGTTTATTTTTACAGAACAATAATAAATGTTGAAAAATATATGTAATATTTTTGTTGTTGCTCCTAGTAGTATAAAACTATTAAATGAAAGTGATAGCAAAATGCAGTACAGAAACAAAAATACGATAAACACAATTTATAAAGTAGATAAGTGATTTCTCTCTCTCTCTCTCAAACAAAACAGAAATGTGAAAAATAATTCAATAAGTAGTAAGGTTGTATAATCTTGAGTATTTTTAATCTAACTAAGATACAAATTTAGTTAAAAAGTTTTAGATTTCTTTTGTGATATTGTGGCCTTTGTCAAAAAGTTTTGAGTTAACTTAGAAATTTCAAATTATTCTAAAAAAATGTTTTATTGTTCTGTTTAGTCTCAAAGTATTAAGATATATGAAAAACAAACAAGTATAATAATAATAATATTAATGTTTTATTAATTTATATTTAGAAACTTTAAAAGGAAACTACAAATTCAGAGTATTGTGATTGTGTTCCTAGTATTTTTTTTTAAAAAAAACCTTAGAATTTTTGAAAGTTTACCTTTGGTGGAGATATTTTAATAATTTTGAAGAAGTAATCTGGAAGCGAAAGCTAAGTTTTGTTCTAGAAATGAAACTAATATGTTTAAACAAACAATTAATTAAACAAAATACGTTTGTATTAAATCAGAAATTTCGTAATTCAGTCAGAAAATTTGAAAAAAAAAAGATTAAATGTAATTTTTTTTTGAGAGTTTGAAAAAAAAATTAAAAAGCTTAAGATTATTATTTTAATTTTCCAAATATTTCATGGAAAAATTTACAGTTTGCAATAATAAATAGAAAACTTTAAAAAGTTTGAAAATTTAGATTCGATTAAAAAAGAGTTTAGTTATTTTTTAATCCAAAAATTATAATTTTATTTTCAAGCAATTACAGAAATTCCTTCCACACTGCTACAGAGAGCTCCAAAACGCGATATAAAATTATCAAAAAAAGTATCCGCTATTATACGAGCCGAGGCCTTTTTAAGAGGTATAATTTCAGCCCATTTGCTAAAATGTGATCGGTAATTACTAAAACATATCGATTACGTCTTACTCTCGATATAGGATACAGGCCTAACAAATCTAACGTAACTATCTGATTTGGATAATTTGATACAATCGGATTTAATCGACCAGCTGGTAACGCGTTTTTATAGTTATTAACTTGGCACATATGGCATGTAGAGACATATTGATCAATGAATTTTCTCATGTGCGAAGGAAATAACAAACGTCGAATTGTATGATAAGTTTAAAATCTGCAGATGTGTCCGCGATTGGCCTGTCCTGAAATTCTAGCGTAGGATGCTGTTTCTTAAAGACTTTTGGAATGTATACACGCACATTTCACCTAACACGACGTTGCGTGTTTCGCATGAAACAACAAGCCATCAATTAGACGGAAGTCGTGGGACCAATTCTCACATATCGTTGCATTAACAGAGTTATGCTGGGTTTTTCTAAATGTCAATAGATATGACCTAATTCTGGGTCATTCTTTTTGCTCTGTTATTAACTGTTCACACCAGTGAGTACTAAATCTCTGATTATTGCATTAACATTTTCTCCTATTATAACTTTCAACAGGATTTTTCGGTGATAAAACGTAGCCACAATATTTAACTTCGCTTTCTGACACATCAACGCGCAAATTCCTTCATCTACCTTATTATCTTCCAACCCGCGATTCTTGAATCGCCAACACTTCAGATCAAAATCTAAAACGATCCTTGATCCACTTATAAAATCAACACCAACAATACATGGGTATTCCAAATCCGTCAACACATGAAATGACCAAGGTTTAACAAATTCTCTGATCTGAATAATCAATTCTACAATTCCTATATTTTGGCATTTCGCTCCCTGTGCTGTGATCATCTTGTGACGTCTCTCGCGTCTTTCTGCTAACATAACTCCTATGTTCTTTGACGGCCACGATTAATGGCAAAACTTTTCCAACCCAATACCAAGAAGATAAGCAAAAGATAATATGTAAATGGAATATACTATAAAAAGGATAAGAAGCTTTGATGATAAGATATAACGTGGCAAGCAGAGATAGTAGTGTGGAATTATTCTGATCGATAGCGTGACAAGTTTAGAGATAACAGTGTGTGTAATCTTGTAGATCAAGAGTTAGCAGTCCGATAGACTTGGAAGGAATAGAAGTCTTATATAAAGAAGTTGGAATCTTCTTATACAAAATTAATTTATAGCTATCTCTCTTTAGGAAAAAGGAAGGAGATCTGCAAAAGGTAATATTTGATAAAAGGTAATTAGATGAATCGTATTATTAACTATAATTAAGATAAAGGATCTAGTTGCGTGATCTGACTTAAATACACGGTTTAATTTGGGTGTTAACTCTCACTTTAATTAAAATTGTCAAAATTAGAATTAAGTAATATAAGTTATTCTTAATAAAAGTTGTATTAAGAACTACTATGTCTCATCATTTTGATAATCCCACACCTCTAGCTTACGCGGAACCGGCACGACATGGTCATCACAGGATGGCTATGTCGAATCTAAACCTGCAATTTTTTACTTGTTTATAAAAAAATTTTTTATATATTTCTTTCCGATATAAATGATTTATCTGCTCCGGTGTCCCATAGCGCTTTCAAAATGTGTTATTTAATAAAATAGGAACGTGGGAAGCTCTACGGGTGATATACATATCCCGGGGAAAACTTAATTAGTATATCCACTTGCGACATAGCCATCCTGTGATGACTATGTCTGTGGAATCCGCGTAAGCGAGGTGTAGGATTATCTAAATGATGAGACATTTGGATTCTAATGCCTTTTTTTAAGAATAACTTATATTACAATTCTAAATTTACAACTTTCTAAAGTGAGAGTTAACCTTAACTATTCAAGTCAGATCGCGCAACAAATCATTATCTTAATTATAAAAAAACTGATTCATCTAACTCCTATACAAAATATTACCTTTGCAGTCTCCTTCCTTTTAATGAGGAAATACCTATAACTTAATTTTAGCTACGAAGATTCAGACTTCTTTATAATTTAATTTATATGAACGTATCCTTCTTTCAGAGATATAAGACATCTAACTCGTGATCCAATGATTCCAATAAGTTATCTCTAAACTTGCCCCTCCTTTCATCAAAGCTTCTATCCTTTTAAAGTATATCTCATTTACATATTTGATCCGTTTATCTTCTTGGGATTGGGTTGGAAAGGTTTTGCCATTAATCGTGCCGTCAAAGAACTTGGGTTATGTTAAAGACGCGAGAGACTCTACACATTCCTTTTGATTATGAACGTCATTAACTTTCACAACATTAATCGCCCCCGCATCCACCCCTCGAGGGTTTTTCCTCGCCCTTTTTCACGGCCCCCTTACTTTATCATTTCAAAAATTGGTCCCCCCCTTTCTTGAATCTCTATCATCTTTTGAAATCATTCCCCTCTCAACCACCTATTATTTTGCGACATTCTCATAAACCTCTATAATCATTTCTCCATTTTTTGGGCACCCCAACCTCAAATTTCCCCGTTTCTGCGATTAGCATCAAAATTGGAAAATCCTATGCGCTTTTTGACTCCATCTTTCCGATTATCACTATTCTGCGAACCCCTTTTTTAATTTGAAAGCCTCTCTTCAAATTTAGCCAATATTTCAAAAGTTGTGACGTGTTCTCGGATTCGAACTTTCCCTAGCCTGGGCTTGTGGTTCGAGTCTGACAAAAATTTTTTAACCAATTCCGCCTGCGACATCCAGCTCTAAATCTTTGTATTTTTGAAAATTTTAAACAAAATCTTTTGGGTTTCCCGATTTCTTCCTGCTGGGACGCGAAAACTTGCCTCCCTTCTTTCTTATTTTTGATTGCGGGGAAAAACCCGCAAATTTAGCCAGCTGCGGGAAAAGTGGCTGTATCTTGTACACACCGTCCCAAAAATTTTACCAATCTTAGCCCCTTCCCCCAATGACTTTTCAAAAAAGCCCTGCCAGTTACTTGGTATTTCAAGTAACTTTTATTTGATTGTCTATGGCCTCGAAAAAAATTTGGTAACATTCTCGACCCGGGAAAAACACATTTCTGGTAAAAAACCCCCCTCCTGCATTTCCTAACCCAAATTATAAAAATTGTTCGGGGGCCCCTTCAATGGGCCCTCTTCATATTTTTGTCTTGGGGTTTCCGCGTAAATTAGAGGTGTGGGATTATCTCGGAAGGATATATGAGACATTCTATAATTCTTAATATGACTTTTATTAAGAATTTAACTTAAATTACTTAGATATCGAACAAACTTATATTAAGTGAGAATAAACCAAAGTACGCCGATTTAATTAACTCAGATCACGCAATTAGATCACTTATCAATACAAATATCTTATATCTGCCTAATCTCGAGCTCAATATTATACTAGCGTTCAGAATATAATCCTCCTACCTTGGTTAAATACTCAACGGTTCAATTAACTTCAGATATTTAGGTTAAGCTCGAGTGCAATAGTATGCACCTTGTATTACTGGCGGGATCTCCGTGATTCCTTGGTAGGCCGTCTAATTACACTTCCACCTTTTCGAACTAAGCTTTCTCTAAATTGCCATCCTTGCTCACTAAACTTTCTATCCTTTTAAAGGTTATCTTATTTGCATCTTTGCTTCGTTTTTACTTCTTGGATTTGGGTTGGAAAAGTTTTGCCATTAATCGTGGCCGTCAAAGAACGTAGGGGTTATGTTAGAAGAAGAACGCGAGAGATGTCACAAGCTTTAGTTTGTTTTACTTATGTTAAAAACAGAATTTGTCATAAATTTAAAGATAAAACCCCGTATGAGCTTTATTTTGGCCGTAAGCCAACTGTATCAAATCTTAAGGTATTTGGATGCCATGTTTATGTGGGAACTCCCAAGCAGCTCGGGAATAAATTAGATTTACGTGCAAAACACGGAATAATGCTTGGCTATGATATATATATATCTTGGCATATTCATCTTCATTCTCCGAATCACTATCGTCAAAATTTTCTTCCTCTAAATCTTTTATCAAATTCTCAATCTCGATTTGTGTGAGAAATTTTCGAGGCATTCTAAAAAATAGAAGAAACAGCAAGAGAAAAAGAAAAATCTGTTGCTCAGAAAACGTTAAGTCATCGAATGAAGTATTTTTTTTTTAACGAAGTCGAAACTTGTTCCTAAACGTCGCCAATGATAAGGAATGCTCAAAATGTTGGCGAAAAATAACCCCACCCAATTATGGACAGTAGAAACGAAGTCATAAAAGGGTCGGGAACATCGTAAAAGGGTGTGTTAGAAAAAAGGGGAAAGAAGTGTCTCTAGAAACCTTGATACACACGTCGTACCAAGCCGAATTAAGCGACAAAAAAATTTCTGGTACGACGTATGTACCAGCCGATTTCTAAAGGTTAAAGTCCTATGAACTCTTTCCACGGCGTTACTCTGCGGGTGGCTGACAGAGGAATGAACCACCCGTATTCCGAATTTGTCAAAAAAGGTTGTTGTCAGTTCGCTCGTAAATGAGGTCCCGAGATCCGATTGAATCGTCTTTGGGAAACCTATTCTTGAGAAAATTAACAAAAGAGCGTCTATCACACTGACAGAGGTTATATTTTCCACCGGAATTGCCTCAGGATATTTGGAGGTTAAAATATGGCCGTAATCAATCGGTTTCGTTTGGTGGAAAAGGGGGGACCCCACTGCGTCGTGTTTATTTTCAAAAGGCTACCTTTTTTCCTTAA
>BMAV01010897.1:0-26332 GCA_019973955.1 Trichonephila inaurata madagascariensis
GGTTCCAATTTATTGGTGCAATTACATATGTTTAAATAAATTAATGAAATACTATGCTTTTGGAAAATGCTTTTTTGCATTAAAACATCTTTTTTATCAGATTCAAATTATAATTTCTTAAATGGGTAGGTTTCTTTCAGGAAATAATGCCAAATATTAAACAATAAAACTTATATTTCCAATGTAATATATAACAATAATTCTCGTAACATTTAAACTTATATATTTCTTTCTTAATTCAAATTCCCAAAAGTTTCAATTAAATACCTACCTTCAACTATTAAATAACTTCTGAGAAATTATCTTAAGTAATTTCAAACAGTTAACTGTTTTGCAGTACTTTTTTTTAAATGTATTCTGAATATTTTTAAAAACGCCTCAATGAACTCCAATTTTGTTATGAATTATTTCAATATTAAATACTTTCTAGATGTTTTCAGCACATATTTTAGTTTATTTAATTTCATTTAAAATAGAAGTAATAAAATAAAACAAGCTTTAAAGTTTTTAAGAAATATATTTCTGACAATGTACATTTTTAAAATGATTCACTTCACTTTTGTTATCTTCCTTAATTCCAAATTCTTCCAAGAAAATCTTTATTTCATCATTTATATTATTTAGGTAAATATTTCTATATATAATGTATAATTTAATAATTTTAGTCACTGAAATATATTAAGGGAACAACTCTATTTCCTTATAAATGAATAAGCTTAAATTAGACTGCGTTTCTGGCGTGTTTCATCTTCTGAGAATAAAACAATCATATCTGTTACAACACAAAAAGTTTCGAAGACTTCTTATAATACGAACTCATGTTCACTCAGTATATATATACCTTTAGATTGTCTTGTATGTGTAACATGTGTTTATAGTATCATTTGGAGTATTAAAAATTAAATCATAATTACAAATAATCATCATAATAAAAAAATATTTTCTATTAGTTTCAAATTATATTGAAGTAGCATTTAGAACTAAAACTAAATTCTGCTTTGTTCAGGAAGCACATTTCTCTAAATTATCCAATATGCTCTTGTTATTAGTTAAACAATTCAATTAAAATAAAATCTCTATTGCTTAGAATATTCGGAATATATTTTTAAAAATTCATTTTTTTATATATTCTTTAAACTTGACTCATGTAAAAGTATCTGAAATTATACAGACGAAAGTTCTTCATAATTTTCCTATGAATACAGAAAGTTTAATAACATATCCATGTTTATACCATTAAGAAACCCAACTTTTTGTTACTATGTCAAATGCCCTTACAATAATCAACAAAACCTCAAACGTTGTTTATATATATATACATTGCTTATACTGCTTGATGCACTTAAGAAATATTCATGATGTATTAAAGTTTTTCAAAAAAAAAAATCTATACATTTATTACTCCGCATTATCGTGATTTAGTGTCATTTTAGTGTTATTTAACTTTTATCTGAAATTAAGCTTTATTAAGCAATATCAGAAAACAAAAGTGTCCTTATGCTCATAATTAAAGGGAGAATTGAGGAAATATAAAATGATTTATTTTATTAAATTGTTTTGTTAAAAATATATAATTGCGATGTCAAAATTATGTTTTGTGTTTTGAACCCTCGAAATGAATTTTAGGAAAAAAAAATATTAAATGTGAATTGATGTATTACGAAATATTGTGATAAATTAAATTTCGTGTCATAAATGTATAGAATTTACTATAACATTAAACGAAAACTGAAAATTATTTTCCATATAGTAATGGTATCGAAAATCGTGATATAGAAATACAGAGAAATTATTGCTTGTTGATCGTAATTAAAAATAACACTCTTCTATCCTGATGAGATTTCTTTCCCTTTGATGTTTAATTAGTTTTGTTAATCAAATCTTAATTTTCTTACTTTAAGGTAACCAACTAGGTTCGGAACATGTTTTATAAAGGCGCATAAATGGATAAATTTCGTGATATTTAGTGTCACTTAGATTAGAATACATGTATAAAATTGTTTTAAGGACATTTTGACAAAAAATATTTATTTCAATACAATATTTTGGCAAAAAATGAACTTAGAATAACCTTTTTTCAAAATGTTCTCCTTATGTGAAAAATGCTTCTATTATAATAATATTTTGCCTGTATATAGCTCAGATCACTGTACAGAGGCTAACTACGAGTTTTGAAACATTCACATTATTTTCAGAGTTGCAACCAATTGAAATAACTATCGGCGTTTTTTTCTTAAAATTTCTCCCCTCTATTGTCGCAAAATATGGATAAACCCACTTCTGAGTTATATATTTCAAAAATTCTAGTTGAACCTCTGTAGAGAGGTCTGAGCTATATAAAAGGAAAAAATATTATTATAATAGAAGCATTTTCACAAAGGAGAATATTTTGAATAGGGTCATTCTATGTCCTTTTTTTGGCAAAATATTGTACTTAAATAATTTTTTATTGTAATACTATTCTTAAAACAATTTTATATACATTTTCTAATCTAAGTGACACTGAATATCATAAATATTATCCATTTATACGCTTTTGCAAAATCACGGTTCCGAACGTAGTCGGATACCTTAAGAATAAGTAAGTTCTTGCTACTTCTACTATAATTTTTTCCATTTCTTTTATAACGCAAACAATATATATATATAGAGAGAGAGAGAAATTTGTTAAGTGTATTTAAAAAGGATAGTGAGCACTTTTGTTCCTTGAATATTGATTAAAAAAAGAAGAAAAAATATCTTACCAAAAGTTTTAAATTAGTTAACTAAGAAAAATGACGTAACGGACAAATAAACGATCATTTAAATACAATTAAAGCAATTTTCTTACTGTTTCTAGATATATACTGTTGCTTAAAACTTTTTAACTTAAATTTGTCGTAAAAATGCTTAAATAATCATATTGCCTCTTATTAATCATATTTATAAAGACATCATTTATGATTAAATAAAAGATTTTTAATTATCAACAAACAAAGAAATTTTTAATGAGTGAATTACCTCATAAAGGTTTCGTTTCCTTTAACGCAAATAAATAAAACATTCTTTAAGAGGCATCTTTTGCTAGAAAAGCAATTTAAAATAATCTTAATAAATAACAGATGGGGAAAATGTTTTTTTTTCTTTATTGAATCATTATCAGCTGTATAATGTTATCTTTTGTTCTTGTTTCTGAAAGTTCTTGATATATGTTCTTCATAAAATGGAAAATTAAATTCCAGTAAATAAGTAACAGCACTTTAAATGTTTTGAAGCTTATATATTATAATTAAAACTTGCATTGAAATAGAAAATTTAATTGAAAAATGCACTCTAAAGTAGCTGCAAATCTCCAATGAAAATATTTCTGAAAACGAATATAAATATTTTAAATACGTACTTCAAATAAGAAACTACTTTTATAATGGGTTTTAAGACTTCCGGAAGATAATTATTGTTAAGTGCTTTGGATTTAAGATCTAAACAGCATTTCTTAAAAAGTATTAAACAATGGTTTTATTTTTAAAAAAAGCATATTTATCATTAGCTTCGATGCATGAAGGAATCAAATACAATTTTCTATTATTTCAGTAATGCGTCATTAATTTAATAAAATCGCTTGTGTCTCATTGTTGAACTCAGAGTTAAATAAAGTTAAGCCATGGTCTTTAATATAAATGCTTACACTTTAAGTTTAATTCGAATGAGCTTCCGTTGCAAATTATGCGGAAAAACTATTTTTGTAAATATTGAAGCTATTATTATTAAAATTGTATTTTAAGAATCCACACGTACGTAAGTAAATATTCCCTCTCTATCTGAGTAATTTGGATAGGTTTAAAAATAATTTTTCCTTCAGAAAACGCTGATTTTTCTGAAATTTTGTGTGAGTACATATATAGATTACTACATGCAAAGTTTTATTCTAATGTATTAAATATAATCTCTCTTCTAATCATATCAAAAACAGTGCGTGTGACATACAAAAAATTATATTCTAAAAAATATATGTTTTTAAATATTTATTAACACGGAATTATAAATGTGTATTACATAAACGCGTTAAACACCTTATAGTACCAAAGAATAAGGTAACACACAATTTTTTTTGACAGATTGTCTTAAATAGAATTATATTAATATCAATTTCCTAAAATTTAATTTGCTGTTTCTCTGGCAAGTATCCATTTACTATTAATTGAAAAATAGAAGATATTTTACATAATGTAGAAAATACACACTTATTGTTTATTTCATAATGATGTGGTATAAAATACATAGGTGTGTGCATGCACGTTTGTTTGTGTTCATTCTCTAAAATAAAGAAGTATTAGCTCTCCAAGCGTTCTGCACGTAAAATTCCGCCATTCCAGAGATTCTTTTTCTGCCTTCAAGCAAGATTCCCAACAGCAGCCGAGCCGCATTCTTAAAAATACGACCCAACCGATTTTAAGAACCCCACCTGAAAGCAAAAATATATGTGCGGTGCATTTTGGAAGCATCTCCAGAATGGCAAGACTTTAATTGCAGACCTCTTAGAGGGTTAAGAAGCAGTTATTCCAGATGGAATGATATTGATATATATACATATATCCTATGATCCTATCTGGATGCTGAAAAAATAAAATACAATCCAATACTAAGGAAGAACTTCCATGTTAATGTGGTTCCTTCCACCCACGTGGATTGTAAAACTTCACGAGGGCGCATTCACGAAAAGTAAGAGCAGATGTGGCGACGGTAAAATGATATGGAATTACATTAAATGAAGAGATGAGGTCAAATCGCAGAAAATCTTAATATTGGTTTGGGAATGATACTGGCAAGAATGAGTAAACTGTGAACATACAGAACATTAAGAAGGTTGTGATCGACGCAAAGCGAGGAAAATTCGGTGTTGCCATTCCCTTATAGGCTCTTATCTACTATCCGACGTGCACCTTGTGACTGTATAACCATCACTATCCGTAGCAAAAAGGACTAGAAGAAAGGCCACCATGCCAACTACCCATCTCTATTTGAAACTCAGGCGCATCTTTAGCTTGTACCGAATGTATTTGACCTTAAATCTGAAGGATTACTGAATAATTATTTTTAGATATTAATATTATTTTTCGAGGGAGCCCGATAGCCATCAAATACATGTCTGGAAGTACGCAGGACTGTGGTGAGATACTCTGTCTAATGTTATCTATCATTCAGCCTGGCATCCGGGAATTATAATAGAGTTCTGAAGCAATTTTTTAGTTGATCCCCCCTGTAATACTTGATATTCCTTCAGAGTCGCATGAAGACAAAATTCTAAGGGCCGTATGATGCATTTCTCTTCGTCTCGGACCTCTAAACATATTTTAACAGTGTAATGTCACAGAACATGTTGTTTCATTCTACTGATTGCTTGCATGTTTCAGGAACACTTATGTGGGATCAGTGCGATTAGTATTTTTCGTTAGAAGGCAACCTCTGACATTCATACATCTTCAACCATCCCTGAATTATTCCACTCCGACTTCACAGTCGGAATATGCAGGGCAAGTAATCGTACGGAAAATCATTGGGGGAGAGATGCATGCGTGTGTTTGTGTATGTAGTATGTGAATATTCAAGTATATTACGTACTTTAAGTTTGTTATATTATGTGTTATATGTTTTAAGTATGCTAATGTTATATTATGTTATATGTTTTAAGTATGCTAATGTTATATTATGTTATATGTTTTAAGTATGCTAATGTTATATTATGTTATATGTTTTAAGTATGCTAATGTTATATTATGTTATATGTTTTAAGTATACTTATTTGCTATATTATATGTTTTAAGTATGTTAATGTTTTGTTATATTATGTTATACGTTTTAAGTATGCTAATGTTTTGTTATATTATGTTATACGTTTTAAGTATGCTAATGTTTTGTTATATTATGTTATACGTTTTAAGTATGCTAATGTTTTGCTATATTATATTTTCGTTTTAAGTATGCTAATGTTTTGTTACATGTTTAAGTGTACTATTATGTTAAGTGTCCATACTTCCACAAAAAATAAATTAAATTTGTTTCTAAACTTAATCAATGCAAGATTATATTATTTTGCGAATTTGATTTGGTATTACTAAAAATTATTCCTTACCTTTGACAAACAAAAATATGTCCCATAAAGTATGAAGGAGAGAATTTGTGGCATTATTAGAAGTATGCAATAAGTTTCATCAATAATGTAATTCCAAAAAATAAGTTTAACAGCTTCTTTAACAATTTAAGTTAATGCTTATTTACATCTGTTAGAAATCGACAGCCCAAAATTTTGTATTCATATATTTATATTTTACCACCACTGATAATTTCATATAATTTTTAAAGCATCTTTTTGTATATGTTTTTTATTGTTTTGTTCCTAAACGCACTATAAGTTCCATTCATTTTCGATTTAAGGAAGGGAAGCCAAAACAATGCAAAAATGTTTTTAATTGTTGCACAGTTTTTTTATGTTTTCAAAAGTGAGGAAACTAAATTTTTAACAAAATATTTAAAAAAAAAATGTCTGTGAATCAAAAAGGGGAATCATTATATTTATCAGAGATTTTAAATTAGATGTAAAAATAGGAAAATTTATGAATTCTAAAAAAAAAATTAAATTTTTAGTTCCGATTAGACATTATGAAGAATGAATGGAACATATTTTTTTATATACAGGTATATAACCAAAACCATATGTACACCTGGCAAAAAATTAAAAAGTTTTATTAGTCAGAGGTTGACCCACTTTCGGCCAGAATGACAGCTTGTATTCGACGTGGGTTTGATAAATAAAAGTCTTAAACAAAGTTCGCGTCATTTTTTGCGCCTATTCCTCATGCGAGGAATGTATCAGTTCATACAGAATGCGTTAAGGAGGAAACCAAGCACGGACTTTGTTCTCTACAACCCCCCTCCCCCAAACTCTAAATAAAGTTCATATCAGGTGATTGAGGAGATCAAATTAGGTGTTTCACTTCTTCATCTTACACATGTAACCATGTTTGTACGTAGAGAGACTTTTGAAATGGCATTGTCATCTTGGAACACAGGACGTTCTCCAGGAAAGAAAGTCTAAAGAGTAGGGAGAAGATTATTAGCGAGAATGAACTGATAATGGTCCTGTGATCGTCGCTCTCATGACAACGAGAGGCTCCGGTACGCAAGAAGATATTGTCCCACATCATCATAAAACTCCACCCATGTTTCTCGGTTGGAACCAGGCGTTCAACATGAAATGCTTCTACCAGTACTTGTAGCACGTCCTGGGGTCTGGAATAATGTAAATGAGGATTCAGCAGTTCAGATGACTTGTTCCCCTAGCAGTTGTTTCCACAGTTTAGGTTGTATCGGCACCACTGTAGTTTCTTCATAGTATTCTGTGCCGAAACTAGCAATTTTGTAACATGTAGCTACTGTGTCAGGAATTCTCGCAGAATGCAATTCCCATTGAATAGTTTTCATGGATACGGGGTTCTGAAGGTGGGTATTGATCTCAGAAGTTATCTGCGACAGTGCAATCTTGAGATTTTCGTCGACTGTCCTCTTCAACACCATTCTATCACGGTCCATCATCTTCGAATTTCACCCACTGTTGTGCTTTGCAAAGGTACCTTACCCAGGTTTGTATAGGCTGTCATAACCCTGACACAGTGATCTTAAAACACCTCACAAGGTTGACTGTTCTGGACATTGATGCCCCATCGATTCTAGCTCCAATTATCATGCCTCTTTTCACGTCGTAGAGGTAGCACATAATCAGGCTTTGTTAGGAACAGAATTTTTTCACGCAACTCTCGCACTGCCAAATGCTTGATTGAAACCTTCGCTTTCACCGCCACTAGGCAGCACACTTTTGAGACACTTAGCGTACGTTTAGTAGACGGCCATAGGGTAACTCATTTTTAAAAGGGTGTTATTATTTTCTTACATGCATGTTATAATGCTTGGACACAATAGAGTAATTTTATATAATTTCTAACAACTTAATGAATTTATTTTATTCTCTATAAAGCACAACATCTCAGAGACCACATCTCATTTTTTTTAAAAAAATCCGTTTTTCACAGGATATATATATATTTATTTATTTTTTACAAATCAATTTTAATACTATCAAAGTCTGGCAATTTGGATTTAAAAAAAATATATGTTTGGGTTAAATTTCGTCATAAAATTTGCCAGGTTCCAAGTTATTGTTAAGAATATTTTTTCCTTACTATTTTAAGTTTTATTATTTTTAATAAAATAATTATAGAACCGACATGTTTATCTTTCTTGAACATACGTGCAGACATCTAGTTTTTTTTAAATATTGAAAGTGAAAATCATTAAAAATACACTCTTAACTCATTTAGCATTATTTGCATAAAAGCTTCATTGTTCATTATTTTTTTTTATTTTATTTATTTATTTGTGTTTCAGTTTCTTTCTATTATATTTTATATTCTTTTAGATTATGAAAGTCATTTATTAATCATAATTAGATTCCAAATGCATCCTCTTCCATGTTGAAGTGACACCGCTTTCAGAAAATACACTAACATTTTTTTTAAAAAAACAGAATTCATTAATAAAATTAATTGTCATTTTAATAGTATTAGATAGAATAATAACCTTCAAATGCTTTCAATATTAAAACTTGCTTCAACAAAACTGATCATTAATAGTATTTTCTAATCAAAATATGTATCATTATCTTTTTCAAGGGTTTTTTTTAAATTTATCTTCATAACATTAAGTGATGCATGAAATGAACAATAAAATCAATTGCATATGTTTATCGCATATATTTATTTTTTTATAATATGTTAATTATGAAATAGTTTATGCAATTTAAGTTAAGCTTATGCTATGCTTAAATTATTATAAACTATTAGTCAAGATAAATAAATGTAAATAATTAGCAGGTATTATTCTGAGAGGAAAATATTGTTAATTTAATAGTATCTAAGTATTACAGTTGTTAAGAATACCTAAATACGTTGTACAAAGAAACTTTCACCGCTTAATGCTTTGAAGATATTCATATTCATTGTATTAAAAAAAACTTATTTTCATTTTTTTTTGCATACAGTTTTACTACTTTTGAAAACAGATTACATACGAAATCAATGCTTTTCCATAAAATTGCAAAATGTATCGACTTTACATAAGTAATGAAGGGATAATAAAAAGGGGCTTTCAAAATGGGTTTTTAGATTATTGAAAAGCTAAACATAAATTTACTGAAACTGAGTTAAAAGTAATATATTCTGTTTGTTGGAAAAATATGAAATATTTATGATCACCATAATTTAGAAGAAAACAGCATCGAAAAACAATTTTCAACTTAAAATAGTCTTAAGTTCCATTTTAAAACTTACGCTGTTTGCCAATAAAAAAATAGCATTCGAACTGATATATAATTTGGAAATGAGCTTCAGCCTAAAAATTTCCTGAACAAAAAAATTTCCCTTTGTTTTTCTTATGAGTTTATTTACAATTTTTTTTTCTGAATTGCCTACGGATTTTTGCTCTAGAGTTTCCTCTCATAAATATTATTTCCATGGAATTCTGGAACTGGAAAATTAGGAAAAAGAAAGTGCCTTTCTCATAGTCTTCCTCCAGCCATTTTTTTTCACTGTTAAATACTTTTTTAACGACGGAACATAAACAATCACCGAAAAGAATTTTTTCAAGAAATTAAAAAATAAATAAATGAAACTGCAAGATACATGGAACGAAGAAATGTATAATAGAAAGGAATATATTAGCAAATGAAGAAAGATCTTCTAAAGCTTCAAAAAATTGAAAAGATTAAATACGAATCTCTTTGCTGCTGAATTGAGTTCAAAATAAAAGAGAAATGCAAATCAGTTCTCTAGAAACATAATTCATAAAAGACACCGATCTTCATTCTGAATATTGCTAAATTCAGCGGAAAAGATGGATTATTATAACAATAACAATGAAAAGCGTGAGTATGCATCAGCATAAGAGATTTAAGCCCGGGATTATTCTTTGAAGTAAGTCTGCAAATTGCATTCGTGTATCTTTCGAGTCTATTTAATGAAGTGAATTAAAGTATTCTGTATTCGGTTTCTCGTTGATGAAAAAGTTTTACTTTTCATTATCGCTGTCGAGAGCAAATCTAAATCTCGAGGAATGTAAAAATTGTCTTCCTCAATAATGAGAATGATTTTTTTCTTCTCTTTCCTTAAAAAAAGTAGTGAATCGTATTTTAAATTAAGGTTTTGGAGTATAATAATGAATGTAAAAATGATTTAGAATTTTTCTTTCTTAAAAAAAAAGCTTGAATAATTCAAAGGAAATGTATTTCTAAAGTAATTGAAATTCATATGAAATAAATTCAAGCCCAATATGTATTTTAATACATGTTTTGGCATATAAAGTAATTTACATTTTAATTTAGGACAAGAGAGTATTTCCAGCGATAATAATTTAAAGTTCCCTATTCAAATTTCTTTGGCTCGAATCTGTATCAAATTTCTTAGACAATGCTTTTGGAGATTTTAAGCGATGTATGAAATTTGGTTTTTAAAATGTCTACATGTTTATATATATATAAACATTATATAACTGAGATTATCTTATTTTCAGGTAAACTGTCCTGTCATGTGCCTACCTATTGTTGTGCTTTAAATAAGATTTATGGCAATTTAAAGTATATATGTAATTGCATATCAATAATCACTAGAAAAAAGTTTTCCGATATTTTTATATTTTTTATTGTAATGTGGTATAAAAATTTAGTATTTTTGTTTACCAATTCTTTAAAAGTTCTATTTACAATTTTTGAGGAAAAATTGCTTTTAAAAAGTATTATTTAAGATTTAGTACTCTAAGGATTAAAAACGTATATATTTAAAAGAATTATTTATTTGCTTATTTGTTACATATTTTTCATGTGATGAATTCAGACACTATCCATATTTAACCCCATATTTTCAATTATCGACTGTCAATTTATAAATTTTTGTGTAAATGAATACTTATATAATAAAAGTATATTCTAGATTGCAATCTTTATTTTCTAATAAATAACTTGATTGACCGTAAATTGTATTTCGGGATACAGTACAAACACACTACCCAAATCATGTATATGTGTGACTAATCAAATATATCTTGAAATAATTTCAATAAATATTGCCATTTCTTCCAACCCAAAATTTACAGTAAATGTACGCAAATATAATTAAGAATACAACTACTTTCCCTTAGGAAAACTGTTTATCAAGGTAATGAAATAAATTATACATTTCACTTTAAACAATTTTTCAATGAAAATTATACTAATTATTTTATTTTGTCCTATAAATGAAATTTTGTATTTACTGTTTTTTTATATCAAATTAATAATTTTTTGAATTTTTTTTTTCAAAATAATCTTATTTAAAAAATTTTTCGTCTACAAAATAGAAACCATAATTTTCAAAAGAAATTTACCTAAATTGTATACGTGAAATATTACTTAAGATGTATTTTTAAAGATGCAGTTCAATTGTTTAAATATTTTAAATATTTGCACTCTTTAAAGAAACAGATTTTGAGAATTTAATAAATTAGATTTTCTTTTCTTTTGACTACTTTAATAAATGGATGTAAATTTCCCCTATGGGGATGATATTCACTTTATTCAGTTTTATGATTTGGTATTTTATTGAATATTGAATAAATAAAATAATTTTCTTAGAATACATTTCATAAGTAATCAGTACAACTAATTTAATTTTACCAATTTATTTCATCAATATCCGTTGAATGAAGAAACACATATGTTATGCATTGATTCAAAAATACATACTGATTTTATATTGTTATTAAAATTCAATTGTGAATGAGAAAATCATACTGAAAGTAAAAATAATGCATATAATTATTTTAGCCTAAGGGTTTTTCAATTCATTTAAATACTTGGAATTTACTTTAACGGAAAGAAACGCACTTTAACGGAAAAAATAATTTAATCTGCAGATTACCTAGGTAATTTGTTCATTAACTTCCTTCGAGCTTTAACAGTAACATTTACAATGCTTGTACAATTAATAACTAACAGTAATTTTTTTTTTTTCAAAATACTGGATTGCACGAAGAGGAATGCACATTACTCATAAATTAAAATATAACGGTGCATTTTAATCAGAAACCCCGTCATTTTTAAATGACTAAAGAACGCAAAAGCCGTCTTAAAGAATACTTTTAAGATTATAATTTACACATCTACAAATAATTTTTAACATAAAAACAGTGAACATCATCGTGTTATTTCAACAAATATAGTCCTTATTTATTGATTTTGCCCCTCCGTAAACAACTTTTTAGAACTTTGTTGTAACTTATTTTAATCCCTCTCTTCGTGGCCTTTTGATTGCTGCGTCGAACATAAACCTATATAGAATGCGAGTGAAAGTTCACAAATTCGCCAAAAGTATCTCAAACTAAGAATGCGGGGCTACGAACTCACTTCTTTCTTTTTGTAATCTCACGATCTGACTTTTATAACCTTTTTGTCATTGGGCCTAGACGGGTTTTATTCCTCGTTGTTTTCTTTTCCAAGTTTCTTTCCATTTTATTCGAAGCAAGTCACCCGCATAAAATCGGTTTCATTAGGAAACTCCATTTCTATTGTTTTTCCAATTAGATGCTTCTTTTCTTGCTTGTAAGCCACTCGTATATTTTGTTTTCTGAAATGAGTTTTACGCATTCTTAACTTGTGAAATGGAATTAACTTCATTGAATTTGCATATTTATTTTCTCGGCTTAAAATACCTTCTAAAAATTTGTTCAAGTTTGGTTTTAAGAAGTCAATTAGTTTACCTCTTTTATGGATATCAATGCAAGTGTAATGATTTGAAATCAATATGTTTAGAAGCTATGAAAATCCAATTGGTCTTGTAGTATAGTCAAAATCTGCTGATAAATTAAATGTTACTTCGAATGTTAATTACTTGTCTTTTTTTTCTATTAATATGCAAATAAAATTACTTGCTTTGAAGTTTAAATATTACAAAATATTTAACGTTTTAAATTTTTTTAACATTAGTTATTCAAAAGAACAAATTCAAAAAATTTCAATTGGAATTCAAAAAAGGAAACACGTAAAAATTATTAGCGAAATTCTAAAAAGTAATTTTTCTCAAAGAAAAAATAGGAATTAATCACATCAGTATATTTTATATATTTAATTGTACAAATTAATTTAATTGGCATGTTTTTAGAATAAACTTATAAAGATTAAGGTAATATAATTGGTGAAAATAATAAGTTTTTAATTTAATTTTTATAGATATCTATACTTTTTTTTTCATTTCAGATTATTACGTAGGAATTTCTTTTCATTGGTGTTTTGCACGTTTTCTTATTATACAAATATATCATTGCATAGGTAGTGTTATCAATATTATTCCACATCGGCCAAGTATGGTAGAAAATCTTAATGTCAATCTTCAATATGTTCAGCTCAATTCAAAAATCCATACTATTGTTGTAACTAATGCCACCTGATCTGCAAAGGTCAGATCGAAGCCCACGAAATTCCTCATGGTAAAGGGCTAAATGACGCTTATCGTTAGCTGTAGCTTTCAGCACCATTTAAGTGACAGTACGATTTGACCCGTTTTCACTCCTATTTTGAGAGAGTACACACTGGGGGGTGAGAAACCTTCAACCTCACTTCCCCTTTCACCACAACCTCACAAGAGGACTCGTGGCTCTACGGTTATTTAGAGACTATATATATGCAGACATACAGGTCTTCTTCGGGATTCGAACCCATGCCCTACGGCACATCAGTCGCCGTCGTTAACCACTATACCGGATGGGGGAGAGGCAAAGAATCCACACTATAACTTAAAATCAAAGAGTTTGCATCTAAGCCTATCCTATTAGATTAATTCATTATAAAAAAGAATGAGTTCCATTGATACAATATTACTTTAATGATCAGAAATATTCAAAACATTGTTCAATTTAACAGCTGCTTTTTCATATTTTTGCTTACATTAATTCTTTCATGTTTCCTTAATATTCAGCCTTTAATTTATATGCATTTTTTACAGTATTACACACACACACACACACACACACACACACACACACATATATATATATATATATATATATATATATATATATATATATATACACTGGTGTGCAAAACTTAAGCAACAATGTAAAAATTTAGTAGATAGCCATGAAATTGCAGAAAAGGATGTCTGGAGATCAGTACAGTGAACACGTAAATCAGTAGAAACGTCATGCATATGCAAATATCAGGAACAAAACGTCAGAAGCGATGTGAGCGTACGCAAAACGCGTGATGTCGGCGCGCGCTGCTCAACAGTAGAATAAAATGAAGGACGGAGACGCAATTCGACATATTCGCTGCAAGTGCCAGTGAGTCAGTTCGTGAAATATGGCTAGAAGAAATCACCTGGACGACTTCACACGTGGAAGAATGATCTGAGAAGCTGGAAGAGGGGCGTACTGTCACCAGTGTAACCGCAGAGTTCGGAATCAACAAAAGTGTCGTTTCGCGCGCTTGGAAGCGTTCCAAACCACAGGTACAGCTGTTAGAAAGGTTGGTGGTGGCCACCCGGGACGACAACAGCGGGGATGACCGATATATCATCCTGCAGGCGAAAAGGGTCAACAGCAGTCAGCTAGCGCCATTGCCCCAGAAATCTGAGCCAGCAACGGGTCGACAAGTGCCCGGTTTGCTGTGGTCAGACGCCTTCAAAAAGGGGGCCTGTTCACCCGCCGTCCTGAACACCCCCCCGTTGAAAGTTGGCCACCGTTTACAGTGGGCCAGAGAGCACAAAAACTGGACAACTGATAAATGGAGTCTGTCCTCTTTACGGATGGGGTGGGTTTCCCGGTGCCAGAAGCGATTCTCAACACGTTTGATTTGGAGAGATCGGGGCCCCGGTTTTATCCCAGTAACATAAAGGGAAAAGAACATCGTTACGGTGGTCCTGGGTTCTTGTCTGGGTTGGCATTATGCTGAACGGCGGAACTGAGCTTCCCGTTTTCGACAGAGGGTCTGTAACAGGAGATCGCAATTGTGAGGGGGGTACTTCTTCCCCATGAGCGTCTTTTCCCAGGTGCCATTGGCCCGAAATTCATTTTTATGGATGACAATGCACGGCTACATCGCCTCTTGCTGTTGAGGAGCTGCTGGAAGTAAAGATATCCCTCGAATGGATTGGCCGTCTCCAGATTTAAATCCCATCCCAAAATGTGTGATATGCTTTGGGGAGACGTATTGCCACTCGCTTACATCATCCGGGGGAACAACCAACAACTCAAAAAAGATGTTGATTGAGGAATGGGCACTTCTACCCCAAAAGATGTTGCACCAGCTGGTTCTGGTATGCGGAGACGGTGCGAAGCAAATTGTAGAAAGGGGAGGGATATACCCTATTAGGAACATCTGCTTGTTGTTCTTCCTGTTGGATAGACAATCATGAGTCACGATACCATGCGTTCAATAAAGCTTGTTTTTGTTTGATTCCATACCGTATGCCTTGTATTCCTTTTTCAGCGCCGATGTTTTTGTCATCCTTTACGTACATAATACTATCCCTCATTTCAGAATTTCATGTCTCTCAGATGATTTTTCGCGAAGTTATGGCAATAAACCCACCTGTTGCTTAAGTTTTGCACACCAGTGTATATATATATATATATATATATATATATATATATATTTTTAAGCCTAGAACTGTTGGAAGATAAAAGAAATTTAGGTGAGTGGTTACTGTAATGAGAGTAATTGCAATTGAATTAGTGTGAGTAATAGCGAAAGAGACACCTTAGAACAGCTAAAAAAACGTGTAGCATACTGGGTGCGTTTTAGCACTTTTTAACCCTGCATCTACCGCAAATTTTTTATGCAATATTTTTTTTTGGATCACATCATTGAAAATTAAGGGATATACATAAATTACTCAATTTTTGGAAATTTAATTCGTGAGAGCTAATTAATTAAATTGGTACTTTAAAGTACCGTCAGCACCCAAAGTCTGAAATATTCTGACAATACGAAAAGACTGAATTTTTTTTAACTCAGTTTTAACTCTTAAAAATGCTAAATAATCACAGAGACTTCTAATATTTTACAGAACAAATATTTATTTTTAAATATTATTAAAATTTATTTACTTTTCATGCACATAAACTTAATTTGATGATATTCAAAGAAACAGTATTTTTTTTTTCATTAATGTACAGAAATGCATTACATGTTGTGCATTTTGTGTGGGGTTCTGATTGAATGTTTTTCAAAGCATTACATACTAGGGTATGAAATGCTGTATTCTCTTAACATGAACTACTACACTTTAAAATCAGCTTCTAGATCGTCATCCTAAGAATCTACGGAAAATGCCCGCGATTAATTTGTTGGAATTTCTTCATCAGAAAAAACATTTGTTAGTACATCACTGATTTCAGATTGTAGGTTCTATAGCAAATCAAAAGCATCTTGAAGACTGAGCTTCTTTTTTACAAACGGAAATAATAAAAATAACATTAGCGCCTTGAAAATTTTGAACTACTGTTACTTCTCTGTTAAAGGAGTTAAAATGATGTTATATAAGAATAAGAATACAAATTTTGTTTAATTGTGTGGCAAGAAAAAAAGAAAGAAAATATTGGATTCAAAGTTACACACGCACACACACACAAATTTTTTGAAAACATTAAAATAGAAAAAAACAAAATAAACCAATTAGCAAAATAAACGCTAAAAAAGGCATAATTCTATTGCAGTATAGTGATGAAAATTCAGCAACAACAAACAGAACTTCAACAGAACAGAAAAGTTCTTGCTCATACACCCAGTGTGCTGTCGGTACTTATAAGTACCACAAAGTTATTCATCTGCAAAATTAATTATATACACTGTTCACTTCAAATAAGCAGTCAAATCGTTTTCTAAGGTCTTCCTTAACATGTAAAAAAAATAAGATACCTTTTGATATTAACTTTTTTTTCGGAACAAAAATGACAATCTTCACAACCCGATCAAAACGTCAGCTGAATAAGGAACTTCTACAGTAAAACTATTTGCCTTTCCAGCTACAATGCTCATCATAGAACCCATGCTGCCATATATCATGAAATAGTGGATTTCAAAGAATATTTCTGCTAAGTATCGTCAGAGTATTCGTAAAAATGGTTGTTCTATGTAATTTCAAAGTGAGTGGTACTTATAAGTACCGTCGGTATATAAAGGGTTAAAACTAAAGTATCTATTTTTATTGATATTCTAGTTTAATACAATGTTTAGTAATGATACAAAAACAATAAACATAAAATTACAAAATAATAAGATTGGGAATAATAAAATCATGCTCAATAAAATAAAATGTAAATAGTACTTAATTCGTAATTTTAAGAATTTGAAAAGAAAAAAAAAAGAGAAATGCTGAAAAATACAAAAAAGGACAGTATATCTGTCGAACAAATAATTCACATGTTTTGCATATTTATTGCAGTTTTTTTATTGTGTTTTGTTTACGTTTATAAGTACTTGCATTACACAGTTGACCTAATCTGTGTTCAAACTATAAAATTGTAATTATTTTTCCCACGTCTTCAAACGTTGCATATTCCTGTTGCATTGTTATTGTTGCTGGGTTTCTGTTTGTTTGTTGGTTGTTAAGCGGTTTGTTTGAAATTGAAACCCGGATTTCATTGAGCTGATGTTTAATTATATTTTTAGTTCTTATATATTTTGAGGGAACCAATCCTTAATGTTATGAATGTGCGTATGTGTGCAAGAATGGAAATAATACAAAAGATCGAGAAATAAATTCAAGTATAAAATGTAGTTTCAACAAACAAGGATATTCAGAAAGATTGAAAGCAAAACGCAAGTGTTAATCATGGTATTACTCCGGAATTCTCATCTGTGTTTTCAATTAATGATAAAATGCAATACATCGTTCGTGTTCTTAAGAATTAAAATCTTGCTAATAATAGCCGAGTTTTCTCACATAGGCTTAAATAAAATATCTATTCGCATCATTGTCCAAGACACTGGAAACGTAATTTAAACACGACAAAAATTGGGGAGGAGAGGGGAGTTCGTACAGAATTAGGATTGTACCATAAGCCATCATGAAGTGTGAAATCACTGGTTCTATTTTTGAATGATATCTTGGCATAAAATGAAAGATTCGTTGAAGTTGTACACTTGTTATTTATTTCTGAATGATCTCTTGACATAAAACGCACATTCCGTTGAAGAATTACTTTGTTTATGTGTTGTAAATTGCACCCCTAGTAGGAAACTAAATTTTAGCTTCCAAATCTACTTGATTTTATATTCCAAAGAAGAGAGAGAGAAAGTTTTATTTTTCAGATTTGAAATTATTCCTTTTATTCGGCAGGCTGTTCCGGAATTTTTTGTTGAATTACCATCAGCGGTCTCTTATGAAACGTGCAGATGCATAATTTTAATTTTTATCTTGAAATTTCAGTTATTTTATTTATTTAAGTTATATTCTTTAAATTTCATAAAATTTAAATCTAATTTAAAATCATAATTTAATTTTTTTGAGACATATGAGGTATGGGAATCAATTAATAGGAAGGATCTGAGAATTATACTTTATAGAGAAATTGTACAAACAACTGTTAATTCCTTCAAAATATGGCCCTTGTCTCTTTATATTTCGTTGCATACGTATTTTCGATTGTCCAAACAAATGCTGGAGATCTCTTTGTGTGTCAACTTCTTCAGCATGTTTGTTTTTGATTCGATCTCTCATGTAAACTGAAAATGTATTTTTATTAAATACCCTTTCTACTTTTAAAAACCGGTAATGATCGTAATATTTGGAGTATATGGTGGTTGTGCAATCATAGTAATTACCTTCTTCGCTAAGAACTGATGTGAGTGAGTGAAATTATTTTTCCTTTCGCTGCTGTGTGATGGATTTCTTTCTTTCTTTGCTTTTTTTTTTTTTTTTTTAGTGCAAATTTTGTGCAAAATTTTATCACGTGCAAATCGTAGTGCAAAATTTTTCTTATTGACTATTTGTCTGTGTTCTTTTCACACATGTCCTTATTCGAATACTTCAACGTCGATTTGGTCATAAATTTTTAAAAATGTTTTTAAATTCTAGACATAGATTGACCAGAACGCTCATTATCTTCATCCTCTTCCCAACCTTTCAAAAATAAGTTGTGTAATTTAAAAACGCGAGAGCAATCACCACAAAACATTTCCTTCTATAACTGAAAACATTTAGTTGGGGAACTTTCCCCAAGAGGAGGTTAAGATTAATGCGGTGTTCAATTTTCAAATTCCACTTTGAAGCACTTTGACAAAACAATGTACTACTCCAATGAGGAGAAGCAAACAACTAATGAAGGTAGGTAAAATATACATATAGTATTTTAAAAAATAATGTAACAAGTGCTCTAACGGGTGTGCAAATTATCTATATAAATAAAACTCCCTCTAAAGGTAAAATAGACGTTCACAGAATCCCAACGGGCAAGTAGGTGAAGCTGGTTCTTCACTATCTCGACTAAATCACAGTTAGAAGAGAGCTACGTTGAAGGAAAACACTTCTGTGATTGAAATAAGAAGTGTGATACGATTTTAACGTTTAAAAGAAAGCTCTCCAGATGAGGTTCATTGGCAATTGATATAAGTGTACTTTACAAGGGTTATGTAATGAAAACGTGTAGTTTTGGGACACGGAATTCGTCAAAGGTAGAACAGATGTGTGAAATGAAAAAAGAACAGTGAAACCAAGCACATTTATATCATAAGTGCCAACTTCACACCAAGTGATTTCCATCTCTTCAGAACTCTAAAGTAACATTTGGGAAGTCAGCATTTCAGATACGTTGCTGAGGGTCAGCAAGCCATCTTTTGGTGGGGTTGTACAACATTAATGTTGATTTCTCCGATGCTGGTTTCGATAGTTTGATGTACCGATGGAATAAATGTCTCGATAAGTGTGGCTATATAGAAAGATAATATCTACCTATATTTTTTACAAAGTATACATACTTTTATTTCCTAAAAGGGGTTTTAATTTTGTCTCGAGGGGTGAAAAGGTGAGCAATTTTCAAACAGGCACAATTCTTTTAAATTTAAATTAAATAATTCGAATTTCTTACACATTAATTACAAAAGATGATGGTTTCTATAAAGTACAAAATGTTTGAAATATAATCATTATTTTAAAAATTATAAGCACATGAAAATAAGAAAAGATTTTGTAATAAATATTGAGTAATTTCTGCACAGCGCAAGCTATTTTCAGAAATAGTAGCCTTTGATGTATAAAATTTTGTAGAACTACAAAATGTGTATCATACTCTTTAAACCCTACTAATTTAAGAATAATATATCTTTTGTATTTCAAAATATTTGAAAAATATTGAATTTTTTTTTTTTAAAAAATTGAAAATGTAATTTTTTAATTTAAAAAAAATATAATTTATTATTCTATTTTTATAAAAGTACTACAGTGTAATAAAGATATATTTAACTTTATAAATAAACTTATTGCTAGTATAGTTAAAGCAACTATTTTAGAAAATAGCGTGAGCAACACAAAAATTACTTAATATTTATTACAAATTATTTATTATTTTCATAAGCTTATAATTTTTCAAATTATGATTATATTTCAAACATTGTGTGTACTTTTATGAAACCATAATCCTCTGTAAATAATATGTAAAAAATTCGAATTATTTAATTTAAATTTAAAAGAATTATGTCTGTTTGAAAATTGTTTATATTTTCACTCCTCGAGGCAAAATTAACACCCCTAATTTTAAACTTAAAGCTTTCAAATTTTGTCAGAGTATAGAAAAGTATATAAAAATAATCTAGGCTAAAAAAATTAAATTTGAATTTTTAACCGATTTTTGTCAATTGAATCGTACTGTGTCCCCTTAAAATAAAATCAGTCATATGAAATTCCAGAAAAAAAAGCACTTTACATTTCTCTAAATCTATATGTCTCGAAAAATTATTTTGGTTATCCGTTATTTTCTAAATATTTATATATTCATCTCTTTTAATGAGAAAATATTACAGAAAGTACCTTTTCTTCTAGGAAACATTTTCATTCAAGCATTATGAAGTATTCTTTAATTTCTAGTCTTCTGTATCATCTCAGTTATTAATATAATATAATCAAAGTTTTACGTACAATTTTTGTATAATTATGGCTTTTTAATAAAAAAACAAATACTTAATATTGTATAGAAAGAAGGTGGAAAAATATTAGAAGAACGTGGACATGTTCGAAATATCTTCTCCCAAATATGAAGAAAAATGTTTCTTATACGGAATAAATGAATCCAATAAGACATTGTCTCATTGTATCTTAGCGAATGGTTATTGTTCCGCACATTGAAACCAATACACTCAGAAAATAAAGTTACATAATCCCCAAGAAGCATTTGCTGGATACTTGAATTTATACTCCTTTAGACTAGAATATATATAGTCCTGTCACTTATAATATTATGTGTGTTTAATATTTATGTCGTCTAAAAGAAAAAAGCGAGCATCTAATGTTTCGAAATGGATAATTGACTTTCTTGTAGCTTTACTTGTGGAATTGAAATGAATAGTATCACTTAATAAATATTAAATCCAGAGATTAAAGTATGTGTATGCTAAAAGCTACCTACGTCATACGTATTCCCAATACAAACTATTTAAATTAACTCAAAATTGTACGTTTAACTTGAAAAAATTAATTAATCAAGAAATAACGTTTTAATTTTCTTATTGAAAACGAATTCTTAGCAAAGTATTTGTATTATGACAATTCAACAAAATCTTTATATCTGAAAAAGAAGATCAATGTCCTGTTTCAGAATGCAAGACTAGATTAATAGTATACCTCTTACTTGAATACTGTTTGATATATTACAGTTTCTTCGGGCCGACAATGACAGAAAACGGTCTTCGGACGCAGTTGTTGCTCCTGATCACTAATTAACTTGTCCACTAAATGATCTAGAGCTCAGAAAGCGGCTCAAAACTCTTGGTATGATACTTCGAGGGATTTTCATTTCTGGGGGGGGATCTCCATTTGTGATTGACTTCGCTTGATTCTACCAGACGCTATAACGCAATATTACGTATGACACCATGTTTCCTGAAGTGATCCTATATATGTAATCATGGTCCTGATCAGGTTCAAACCAATATATAAAGCACACATAAAGTGGGACTTTAATAAAACGTTACTTCCTCATATAAGTCTCATTCTGTAAACTAGTTGATTTAATTCAGTAACTGTCAGCTTTGTAGTCAGTGACCCACAGCAAATCGTTCCATTCTATACCATTATAAAATGGCATTTTTTAGTAATATAAGAAAATTTTTTCCAGATGGAGGTTATTGATCTAAAATATATTGACAGAGCGTTGATAATTTTAAAGTCGTCCAAAAGTATAAATACATGTCAAAACTATAAGACCTTTGACGAATATTTAACCTCTGTTTTACCTAAAGATCTTATCTGTAGAAATATGTGACGCACACATATTTATTTTTTTAATTTCAATTTTTTAAATGTAAGAGCTTTAACCGTATTTTTCAATACTTACTATTAGTTCACACTCTCTATATATTTATTTATTTATATATTTATTTATTTTGGTGGAATTTTCAATCATTTAAAAAATACATTTTAAAGCGCTCATTTGAGCTGAAATTTTATGTACATGATTATTTTGGATTACAATACAATAATTTAATTATAATTAATAAAAGCTAATTGATTAAAACTAATTATTTAAGAAGTTACAAATACAGCCACTTTGGCATCATTTTTGGCAACTTAGGGACCCTTTTGGTAACTTGTGTCGAAACTTGAAAAGGTTTTTTCCTCACGTTTTAAAGCATTCAGTTGAACTGAAATTTTTTATACACGATTGTTTTAGATGACAATGCGATACTTTAACGATAATTAATAAAAATTAATTTTCACTTAATGTTGCGATTCTGTTATATGCATATACCTATTTATATATATTAATTGTAACTATTTAATAAAAAGTAGCTATAAAATAATTTTTTTCTTTGATCTAAAAAGGAATTGACTTAAAAAACTTTTTTTTATATAGTACTTGTTACATTAAACCCATTAAAAACCTTTGTCTTGAAATATACGCACTTTTTTTGCACGGTCATCAAAGTACAAATACAGGTACAAAACACAAACTCAAATCCTGGATGTTATATGGTAATATGTGTGATTGAAATTACATTTTCTATTTAAATTCTTTCTGAGAGAAATTTCGTATTTCATACATGTATATTAATAAAAAAAAACAAAAAAAAAACTTGCTCTTTATTTTGGAGATAATCTTGTTTCAAAAGAACTTCTATGTGTAAAGTCAACTCGTATAAAATCCTGTGGTCCTAACTTAACTTTAGAATTCCCACATAAAAATATGAAATATTAAATTTTCTTGATGCAACTTCAATCTTGTCAAATGTAATAGCTGTATGTCTTGTTTTATTTGATTTAGTGTTATAAAGGATTTATTTGGGCTGAAATTTAAGTTGACATTGCTAAAGAAGTTTTAATCTTTTAAGAAGTTTGAATAAAAGCTCGCCATTTTAATTTTGAAAATTGTTATGAAAGTAAAGTTAATAAATAATATAAAGCTCTATTTTTGAATGGGATTAAAGTAGTATTTTTGAAAGTTTTGAGAGTTCTTTTGTCAACATGACAAGATGTGTTTTTTTTATTAAATCATTTCAGTTAAATGTTGATTCGCATTTTCGTTATATTGGAAAGGGATTTTTTTTGTCTATTTTATAGTAAGAAAGCACTGTAACTGTTTGAATTAACAATATTTTCTATTTAGTACTTAACAGGAATTAATTCAATTAAATAATAATTTCTCATTTTTTTTCTTTTGAAATAAAACAGGAAACTTAACTTACTCAAAAAAATAGAATTCACTGATCTTATGGCACATATGCAATTCTCCTTTTAATAGTTTTAACTTAATTTTTTTTAATTTTGCGATGTACTTGTTTGAGTTCACGGAATAATTGTTTGATTTTGTAACTTCATTTGTTTTGCAACTTTTGTTTGTCATTTACCCTTTATTTTGTCTAACTTAGTTCATTTTACTTATTTCAGCAAACCACATGTGAGGCTTCTGAGACGCGAGAACTATTTTATTACTTAATTTCAATAAGAAAAATGAATGTCTATGAAGTATTTTAAATACCATTACGGACAATATATAATGTTTTATAAAATAAAGTATAATATATAATTACATAAATTTCGTGTATATATATTTAAAAACATGTGTGAAATAATTTTTCCTTTATATAATTGAATTTAATTAAAATTCTTACGACAAGAAAGAAAGTGCAATAAATTTTACGCCAACATTCATCACATGTATCTATATAAATACTTAAAAATGTAAAGCTATGTAGCAGACATGCAAGTCGAAGATTTAATTACAGAATTTACAGAACAAAATAATATATATTACTGGATTCAATAAATATGACAAATGTGTAAGTTGTTATAATGTTTTAAAAATTGGAAGTAATTCGCATAAAACAGCTTTAATGAAAAAAGTATCATCTTCGAAATTCATAAGTATGTGTTTATTTAAATAATTACAATTTTTTTCGATAATAAATATCACAAAAATTTAGTTTCTGTTGATTACATTATTCCTTTATTAATATGAGAATAATAAAATGCCTTGGAATTTATATGGACCTTCGTAAATTTCTCCATATATAAAATTCAAAGAACACGTGTGTGTATGCTTTATTTTTTTAGTTGCTTATATTTACAGTATTTTTTGGAAGAGAATGAGAGAATTATATATATAGAATTATATTCCAAGAGTTTTAAGCAAATAAACAATATTCGTATGGTAAAAAAAAAACAGTCAATATAAAAGAAGCTTTATTGTATTAAATTACTATTCTCAAGCTTTTTGCATCAAGGTTCCTTGAGGTTTGTCAAAGGTTAAACAGAATTCAGTTCAATAAAAGCTTCTATTTAAAATGATGAAATTTCATAACTAATTAATGATTATTACCAAGTGTTTACTTGGTCCAAGCTGGATATATTCCAAGCCACCCTCTAGTTACATCACATCTAAAAAGAACACTAATAGTTGCAATTAAAAAAAAATAATGTTACAATAGTTTTTGTTGGCGAGAATTAACATCGCCAAGGCAGGATGAATTAAGGTTTTAACATGGCTGTATATATCACCCTAATTACATTTTTGACATAAAAAAAAAGCATATCACATGTATTTCGCGAAAAGATAAAAAATACTGCAATACCTAATACATGCAGATATTATCCAAAACACTTCAAATGTGTGAAGTAGGTTTTGTTGTCATTGTTATTTAAAAGAAATTGAGTTTTTAAACACTAATATCATTTACTGGCGAAATGCGCAACAGAATTTCAAGACAAAAAAACCATCAATGCAAAAACTGAATTTTACGTTTGCAAAATTAAAACCTTTCCTAAAAAGTACTAAAGAACAATGAAACGTGTACCTATGATTTAAAATTAATATATCTGTGTATACATATTATTGAGAAAAATTTAATACAAAAACATAACAGGAAACAAGGTCAGCAAACCTTGTTAAAAAAATCGGAAACATTTATTGGGTCGCATTACACACACAGTTGTTTTGCCTATTTTTATGCATAATAAATTCAATAAATTTTACATCCATGGATGTTGAGTGCAAATACACTGTTGGCCACACAAAATGCAACACAATAAATGAAGCATGCAAGCCATGTGAAATTTACATCGTGTGTTGGCGGCGATGAAATATGCAAATAATTAGCATTGTAGCGCAGACGTACTTCACGGGTGACAGTAACGCCACCACGTAAGAGCTATATAAATGGAGAATAGATTGGCGATTTGAAGTAGGGCACTTGTAATTTCGTGCAATTTTTTTTTGTTTGTAAGCTGTTTATCAATGTCTTGGGAAAGACATCTAGAGTCCTTTGACCAAGCTTCTGAATTCGACCGAGGATGAATAGTAGCCTGTAGGGGTTGCGGATTATCCTTCAGAGAAATCGGTCAACGTGTTGGACGAAACCAAGCGACTGTAAAGCAGATCTGTCATCGAAAAAAACGATGGATCACTGAGGATGCAGAAAGAAATAATGGCCCAACGAGGCTGATCGCACCCATCTAGTTGCAACACTGCCCGTGATGACAGGCGGAATGGATTGCGAAGCCACATCACGAACCATAGCACAACGAAATCAGTCTCTTACGCAACGTTTAGTTCGACTCGTATCATTCAA
>BMAV01010897.1:26432-68090 GCA_019973955.1 Trichonephila inaurata madagascariensis
CCCCCCCCCCCCGTTGCTTCGTTTACCATGGGATGGAAACCACAGGTGTTTGCACCGCCAATGGTGTGATGAATGATGGACATGGACACAGGAATAGAACGACGTGTTAACTGATGAATTCCGCTTTTGCCTGCAACATCATGACGGTTGGATTCGAATTTGGAGACACCATGGTGAAAGGCTGCTGATTTGTTGCATTATGCATCGCCACACTGGTCCTGCAACCGGTATCATGGTTTGGGGTGACATTACATTTCCCTGCCGCACCTCTCTAGTACGTTTTTCCGGTACACTGAACAGCCAGAACTTCATTTTTGAGGTGTTGGAGCCTGTAGTCCTCCCATATATTCAGCGATTGCCATTAACCATATTCCAATAGGATAACGTGCTACCACACATGGCAGGCAATGTTCAACAGTTCTTCTTTATCCTTCAGATTGAATTGCTCCCTTGATCTGCAGGTTCTCCCATTCTATCACCAATCGTATACGCGTGGTCCCTGCTTGAGCAACGACTGCCCCGGGATACCACCCTCTGCTACTCCAGATCTTTGCAATAAAAAGAAGCCGCATGAACATTTGTACCCCAATGATACATCCAAAGCATCTTTAATTTTATGCCGAGGTGAGTGGCAGCGGACATAGCCAAAAATGTTGGCTACACTAAATATTGACTTTTTCATCATTCACTCGTCGCAAGAAGCTCTAATATTAATCGTTTCATCATTGTGCAACATATCATTTACCAAAGAAACTTCACTGGGTATCTCTGGTCTTTCTTGGTGTAGCATTTTATGTGGACAGCAGTGTTTATTTTAACGTAATGATATGTTTTGTGATGACATTTGCTATAACATGAATTCTGTGACAAATTTGGACCATTGACCCGAAACTTCTCTTTGGCTGGGAGGGGACGGGGAAATCACTGTCGCTACCCTCTGTGGCTGGACCAAGTGTATAACAGAGAGTATAAACACCCAAGTACTGTCTGGTGAGAGTTGATCTGGTTTCAGTCAAAGGAAAGTATATTAATTATGTGTCTGTGTTGTTCAATTGTTTGTATTTTTGTGCGTAATGTTCAAAAAATTTTGTAAAGTAAAAGAGCTTCTTCACAAATGTTATTGATATTAAGTGAAAAAAATAATCATTTAATATTTATTTATCTTTTATTATAAAACATTTTTTAATAATGAATAGAAAAAATAATTAATGCTATTAATTTCAGTTGTTCTTCAACATTACGAAATCCGGCTTTTTGACGAATTCGTTTTAAGAGGCAATATGGCTGTCCTAAGATGTCCTATCCCGAGTTTTGTGAGCGACTACGTTAAAGTTACTTCCTGGGAACGTATTGATGGATTTTTAATTACGCCCGGTATTATTAGTGGTAAGTAAATCTTTGATAACTATAATGTCTATGCAATAATTACCATTATATTTTCACTTATAAGATGTAATATGAGCCAAAATTGAGTATAATTTTAGGCTAGCTTTTAAATATCATAATAAAATATGTTAATAAAACACTTATCGTTAAATTCATTTGTATATTTTAAAAAGCATTAGAATATATTTTATGTAAAAAAGTACAATTGAGATATTGTGGAAATGCCGTCTGGGTGACGTAGTTGGTTTGTAGCTGGCCTTGTACTCCCAAGTTTGCGGGTTTGACTTCTGCCTAAGTCGGTGGATTTTTTATCAATGCAGAAAATCGACCATGTCCATATCGTATAATTATACGGTCTGTTAAAGATTCCTAGAGTGGCTTCGATGATCGCAACAAAATTTAATTCCTAATACGATTTCTAATATTTAGAGCTCAAGAGTTTTCCTTTGTGAAGGCAACTGAGCTTCAGAATTACATTGTGGCAATTAATATCCGACTATATGGGTACGCACTAAAAAGGGATTCTGACTCCCGGGGAATGTACTAGGTCTGGGTAAAATATCACAAGCCATAAAACCATTCGAAAAAAATATTAGGATAATATATATATAAAAATATAATTTACACTATTTTGCATCTGAGGTAACATTATTATGTTAACTAATATAAAAAAAGTTTTGCGATTGAATGTACGTTTTATTGGATGTAGTTTTAAGATATAAATATTGCATTTAAGAGTTAAACTGTGTAAGAGTTAAACTGCATTTTGATAATAATACATCTGTTACTTTTTTTTTCTTTTCGTTTATTACACTTTTTTTGTTATTGTTGTTGTTGGTTTTAAACATTACGCCTTTTTATTTTAAGTTGTAATATTTTTTAAGCATTAGGAAATGAATTTAGGAGTTTGAATCTTTTGAACTTACTTAGAAACGAACGTATCCCATTTGAGATAAATAGAATAATACAATTTTAATTTGTATACTATGTATAAATATTTTATTTACAGAGAATTAAAGTGGCAATTTATTTTTTGTATAAAGATAAACTTAAGTTACACTGAAAACTCTAAGGGCATTAATTTAATTTTTCAGAGAAGAGAAAATAAAGTGATTTTTTTCTTTCTAATGAAGAAATTGAAAAGTGAATGGCACTAATTGCAAAAATTTAGGTTATTCTTTTACCAGACTCTTAATTTTCTGATAATCCGTAGTTTTATTACAGTTAAAAAGTAAAACTCACACAAGAAGAATTAAAATCTTCTTGAAGAAAATGTATCATTTATAAAAAAGGTTTCGCTCCTAGTTTTTGTAAAAGAATGCAATGACGAATATTTATCGACAGTTAAATTACTCATAAGATAAATTACATTTGCTTGCAAAACGCATGCATGAGAGATTTTATGTTCGTTATCAATTTGGAAATGTTTTTATTTTTATTTATGAGGTGTAACGACATTTTTTATATTGTATTTATCTGGATTTTTTGGAGTCTGAACATCTGAAATAAGTTTTTATTCAAGGAATTTATTTTACATACTGTGAAAAAGTATACAGATGCATTTAACCGGGAGCTATAGTATAAGTAGAACCAGTACAATTTTACCGTAAAAAAATTGCTTATTTATTTGCATGTGTAGTAGTAGCTAAGTATCATGTATAGTAGTAGTAGTTTTAGTAATTCAAAAAGTTCTTTCTGAAGAATTAACTCTTCTGAGATTTTATTCAGTACAATTATGAATATTAATTATGAATAACTCATTATGTGTACCAAAATATTACCTTAGAAATTTCTATATTTTCCCCTGTTTTCATATGTTTGACAAATGAAATTGCAATGTTCTTAAGCAAAAATAGTAATAAACATTTTTAGCAAGACTTTTTTTTAAAATTTTAATGAATAAAATTCAATTTTTCCCTCCAAAATCTTGTATTTGCTTCAGTAATTTTAGGCATTTCTTTAAGATTTTACATTTTCAAATCCATATGCTTGAATGCATTGGAATGTTTCATGAAATGCACGCATTTATGTATCAATTAACCCTCTAAGCGGTCTGCACTTAAAGTCTTGCCATTCTGGAGATGCTTCAAAAATGCACCGCACATATTTTTTTGCTTTCAGGTGGGGTTCTCAAAAGCGGTTGAACCGTATTTTTAAGAATGCGGCTCGGCCGCTTTTGGGAATCTTGCTTGAAGGCAGAAAAAGCATCTCTGGAATGGCGGAATTTTTGGTACAGACCACTTGGAGGGTTAAAAGTATATCTTGTGCTAAACTGAAAGATTTAGTATTTAACACTAGAAAGACTGAAACTTAGTATATACCTATATTGCCCAAAATCAGTCAAAATGACTGCATTGTGAAAGAATGATTAATGTGTAAAAAAATTTGTTTAAAACACTATCAAATACTTCAGTGACCTCTTTTTCGTGTTAAACGATTTCCACTGTACATACGTTGTACTATTGTGAACCATTTTTTTTCGCGTGTATATTCATTTTTATATAACTAAAGTCTAATGTTTATAATATAAGATTAAATGCATATTTTGTTTACGTATAATGTGCAGTACAGAGATATATTCAAATATTAATAGTACAGCTATTTTAATTTTAAAAACTGTAGTACAGCTATTTTAATTTTAAAATTGTAGTACAGCTATTTTAATTTTACATTTGTAGTTAAACTATTTTCTATCCTTCAGAACTTAAAAGCAACGAAAGTCAGTTTTAAATGTCTCGCAGACTAATTCAAAATACTTTCTTATTCAGGATAAAATACAAAATATTACTTTTAACGAGAACAAATATTGAATTAAGCAAGCTTCATTTAAAAAAAAACATACATTATGCGCATTGTGGTACAAGAAGCACATATTTTAAAAAGTAAGTTAATTACGATCAAATTAAATTTGCGTGAATAAAATATATTTTTACTTTACCCATTTTTTGTTCAGAACATTACTCTTCATTTCAAACAAATAAAAATAACTCAAAAATAAATATCTGGTATTTACTTAACTTACAAATTATTATTTTTTTTTCCATTTTCTAAAAATTATTTGTTCAGCTTTCCGAAGAAGGAAAAAAAAAAGGCATTTTATTAAATAGCGGAGGCAGTAATCAACGAGGAATTTTGATCTATACATTGACGGAAAGCTTTATCTTATTCTTGTTTCTCATAACCCTGTGTCGCTGTGAACAAAAAAATTCGCACCCTTCCTAAGTGCCATTAACTCGAAGTTTACGATTACAATCCCTTTCGTTATTGAGTCAGAGACACGTTCTCTTTTGATAATTATCCCGTTAATTGGCTTGAAATACTAGTGGGGTTGTTAACGTTCTGCTAATTTCTCTTAGTTCAATTAGTTTAATTGCGATACTCATTAATTCTTGATCATCTGCGGTAAGTGCCAAAGCAATCAGTGAACCGAGGTAATTGAATGGCTTCGAACTACCGTAAATAATTAAAAGCACCATTGGGGGGAGACGTCCGCTCAACTCGTCTCAAGTTCAAATAATAAGGGTGACGTGTCAGTACTTCCTTCAATGTTCCAAACTTTGAGTTGAAGGCAATGTTTCATCTCCGGTTGATTCCTTTGAGACGTAAAAGAGTAGTTTAGAAAAGTATAAGTGTTTTCATAATTATATTAATTATTTCCTTAAATGAAGATATTCGTAATATTATAATGGTTCTGTGTCTGCGTTTATTATTGAATGGTAAGATGAATGCATAAAATAATGCAGCATTTATCTTAATTATGGCTTTGGTTTTATTAATGCCTAATTTTTATTCATAAACGAAAATTAGTACGGAAAACTAGTAAATAGAAATATACAGTTTAAAACAAATACTGGTATTTCTTAATAATTTAAAATATTTCATTCAAGACACTAAGTTACGTTAATATATTAAAATGGTTATGTATGTAAAAAATAATAATAACATTAAATTTATACTAAATGTATGCATCATACAGCAAAGAAAATAATTATTTTATTAAAATATTAAAGGCGTGAAAACATGTAACATAAATTTGAAAATATGTTTAAAGAAATATGCTTCATCATAAAATTTAAATACTTACATGGATCTTAAAATTTTGTAAAACTTGCTAATATGTGTAATGGTTTTCTGTTATTAAAATGCTATATACTCAAAATGAATCAAATTGCTAACACGCATGCATATTTATATAAAATAGATTTAATTTCGTAATCCTATTTTAATTCAATGGACGAAGTTAAATACTGCTCAATCATAACGTATCCGGCATTTTTGGATGAATACTTTTATTTGTTATTGTTGCTGTCGTGTATGACAAGGTACAGATGTAATAATAAAACATAAGGATTTAGTCAAATATTGCCCAATGCGTGAATCACTGTCGTGACAACAGCCATGGCACTATTCGAGTACAGAGTGAAAATGCTGTTGTCATTGTCTATTTTAAAAAGAGCACCAACAATAGAAGGGCAGCCAAAAAGGTGTTTGGGATCTATAGGCACAGGTCTATTTGTGTGCCTGTGCCGTACCTGGTATCCAACTGGTTCCACATATTATCTGAAACCATCCGGTAGAATCTTTGTGCCCTTAAAGAACTTTGTCCTTAGTCTAGCTATTGATGTCGTAATTTCTTGGCTATAATTTAATTCTGGTGGCGATAATTTGTTTGGAGGTTTAAGCAGAGATTTTGGTTTGCGTTGGCATCAAAGACTATAGTAGATGAAGTTACTGGTTTAAGTATTGTTCTGGCTGTATAGCAAGGGAATATGCCATCTCGTTCCCTTCGATGTCAACATGGGCAGGGATCCACTGGAAGATACATGATTTACCCAATGCGCTAATGGAGAATAGAAGTGAATTGATTTCTTGAGTGAGGCCCATTGTTTCTTCCTTAACGGCTCAAGAGCAGATATACAATCCGAGAGCAAAATGAGAGTGTAAAGTAAATATCTAGGGCTGTCCTATTTGCTATAAGTTCACACGTGGAGTTGGAAGCAATTTGCTCTGCAGAGACATTGTACTTTGAAGTTGTAATATCTTGGAACTTAAGAAAGACACCTATTGTACTCTGAGTCTGAGGAACCGTCGGTGTGTAGGCAGATACTAAACGAGGCCTTATAAGGTCGACTACTGTGTCCATGCCATTCCTTATAGTTGTGTCCTTAGGTTCCTTTTCCGTACAAGGTTCAAGTAGGTTCAAAATAACTTTGACAGAGGGAAGTGGTTTGACTGGAAAACAAGGTTCCTACATGATGCCAAGAATCCGTGTGGAGACCGGAGTAGAATAATCCCGACGTAAGTTAATGCATGTCGTAAAAGGCGACTAAAATGAGCAGAAGTTCAGGGCTCTGGCAACCCTCAATTATGACAGTTGCAATATATTGTGATATTAATAATGCTACCGCGTCCGGGGTAGCCGATGCGTTGTGTTCTTATGTCCGGGAACACTTCAAGAAGTATGGTATGATTACACTGGTTCTTCAGCTCAACATTAATGGAACGCAGAGGAAAATTGACGAACTATTCTGCCTCCTTCATGACAACAATGTTCACGTCGCTTGTCTTCAGGATACTAAACTCAATCCCAATTTGAATACTTATATCTATTTACAGATTACGTGTACGTAATTCAAGGAAGATAAATTATAATAATATATAACATAACATGTGTAATATTAAATAAAGTTAAATATCTGACATTTCAATGCACTATCTTAATACTATTGATTTAAATTCAAACGTTTTTGTCTTGTGAAGGATTAAGTGGCCAATCATCAATCGAAAAAAAAAATCCAAATTTACTCATTACCAATAGGATGATGATGGAACTAAATTTAAATGCATGTAATGAGAAATTCTTACAGACAGTAAACTTACAAATATATAACAAAAATTATATCTTTTGAGAAATAAGCCCCTGAAGTGTACATAAATAATTCTATTGATTCCGTACTTTACATATTTTGTCTTGAACTCGAGATGGAAAAGCAGGCGTAGACGATATAACTCTAATCACAAACCCAAATATACTTCAATGACATCAGTTAAGTAATTAAAGTTTATTATGGGGAAATGGATGGTTAAAATCTCTATAAACTTCTAATCACGCCTGTAAGTTATATCTTCAAAATAAAAAACTGGATCTAATGAAAACACGGTCGGCAATAATTTTTGGAATCAATATGCTCTTAACTGTTACAAGTATCTCTTCTTGAAATCAGTTTACAAAGCAATTTAGACATGTAGATTACATTTCCTTTGTTAAAAAAGGCAGTTTAACTTTTTAATAATGTCTAGGGGTTGGGGAAATCGCATTGTAATGTTAAGAGGGATGCAAAATGGAAATATTTAAACGTGTGTAGGCGATGATTATGGTTTCTTAAGAAATGCGTACGTAAATTTAATAATTTAAACTAATATTTGTTTATATGAAATTAAATCTCAAGAACTTCTCTTAATGTCAAACATTTTTTTTAATCATAAAAAATTAAAGATTTATTATAGGAAAATTAATTTTTTTTAATATTTTTATATTATATTTTTATTATATTAAGATTTTCTATTATTTTATTTTTATTATATATTTTTTTTGTTTTAATATATTAAAAGCAAACATGTGGATAAATTATTAGTTTTTTTTAAAATCTTAACTCCATGAATTTCTAAAAAATTCATAAAGAAAACATTTATAAGTTATATTCATTACTTAATTGTGATTTTGTACATTTAAAGTTTCTAAGTAAAAAAGTTCGTCAATGCATTAGTAAATAAAGATACATTTTTTTTTATCATGATCTCTCACCCTCATTTGGTTACAAATTTGTTCTAAAATTCCAATAGCAGGCATGCCTTTTATATTATGTACTATATTTAAATGTTATTTTTGAAATACAAATAATCAAATTACACACCAAATATAGAATTTCGAAGTTACCCAAGTGAGTATTTATTTCTCAAAATATTAGGAAATAAACATATACGTAAGGCAAAAAAATAGAAAACGTAAAATAATGCATAAGCACACACACAAATTGTTATTATGTAGGTAAATTTAACCATTCCAGACTTATCACTAATACAGTCCTTAGATGTATATTTTTCTCAGTAGCATTTCCAATGAGAAGCTGATTCACATCCACTACGCCCGATAACAAGACCGTTTGTGTACTTTACTGGGCAGTTGGAAGTCATTACATTGGTCTATTTCACCAAATAATCTCCTAGAGTGTATTAAGAACCTTTATTTATATAGAGCATTTATATATATATTAATTTACTATTCATTTTTATCATATAAAACTTTACCATATAGAACTTTTAGTATTTTTAATTTCTACACCTTCATACAATAGATAACTTAAAATGATAAATTATAGTTTAAATTAAATTTTATTACAATCGTGACTAACAAAAAAGTTTAAAAAAATTTTGCAAATGAAAAATCTAGTTCATAATCATGCTTGTGAAAATAAAGAAATAAATAAGTGTGCAAAAAAATTTGTCTCTATAAGTTATATTTCATAGTAAATAAGAAAAAAAAAACTGACAATAAAATGAATGGTTAACCCTTTAACTGTCAAGTTATTTTGATGATTTGGGTACACAAATTGTCAAATTTTTTTGAACCAAAGAACTTCTACCCTCTAACCTTTGAAGTCTTCAGTTAAGTGCTGCTATCTATTGAATTGAGCGCACATTACCTTTTCCCGAGTATCAGTCGGGTTTGACAATGAGATGAAGCCGAAATAAACGTCTCCTGATATATATTCTGGTAAAACAATACGATGCACTCAAAAAAAATTACCCCGTGTAATACTCGGGCGTGACATTTTCGAACACCAGTGCTGTGCCCGAGATTATCTCGGGCATGACAGTTAAAAGGTTAATCACTTCAATTACAATCATAAAAAAACTTCTGTACAATGTAAATAATTTTAAAAAAATGTAATGGACTTATGATTCTGGTACGCTTTTATATTTTCAAGTTTTTATCTTTTAGAAAATCTTATTTGTAGAATAATATCTTAAATTACAAGTAATTACTTTCAAAGGGCAGATAATGGTGTATTTTAGAGTTTAGTTTTTTATCGGCATAAAGTAATGAAACGCATTCAATATAATGCATTATATGCAATTAAGTATCCGGTGGATTTATGTCTGGTACTGTGTTTACTGTAACGAAATAATGGAATTATATTTTTCTATTGACCTACACAACCCACAGAAATGAAATAAGTAATTTTTATTTGATTTTAGCTAAGTATGGAATGCTAGAAAGCGGAGACTTGTACATAAGAGACACCACAGAGCATGACGGATCGTACAGCTTTCGATGTCATAGCGAAAATACAGTGACAAAGGAAAAGAAAGTCAGCATGAACTATTCCAGAATCATTGTCACAGGTAACTGTCATTTTAAATATTATATTTCATTTGCTGTGTTATGCTATTCAAGCATATTATTTGAGTTCGAAAGGATCTTCATTATTGCCCTCCGTATGAGTGTACCTTTTCTTCGTAAAATCATCACTCGTAACAGGCTTAATGTAGCAACAGTGATGCATGTATGACAAAGATAGACCTTATAGAACCAGGCAAGTTCTATTCCATATATTACGAGTACCATCTCACGATAGTTAAAATCTGATCTGCTTGCCGATAATAAACAGTAAACCTTCCTCTTGTATGCTGGCTCAGTATTGCAGTATGAATGCGGGTGTCACTGCCTAGCAGCCCTAGAGAAAATTAATATATATATATATACTGAAAATTTTCAAAGTTTCTCACCAAAGTTTCAGCTGCTTTGGACACGCAGTTATTATGTAATAGTATTTTAACCTTTAACTTCGAAATTTTTAAAATTTCTATGAAAAAATTATATTAGCTAGTTCTCAAGTAATAATAAAAGGGAAAAATAAGAAAAAAAATTAAGCATTGTTAAATTGAATTTCAGTCAGTTTTTTTTTGGTTTTTTGCATAAGTGCAACATTGTGCAGTAGTGCTGTAACTTACAAAACTTTTTTTTTATATGAGGATTTTATTATCATCATAAAATGTTTAAATTTCTTACCTGGTAATTTATTTCGTCAATAAACAAGATGAAGCATAAAATATAATATATTCTTTTTATAGCCAAAACACAGCTCTTGAGGCATCAGAGATTTTTATAATAGTAGTGATTTCTGGAAAAAATGTACTTTCTTCTAGTGACAAAATTAGAATGTATTTCGTTGCAGTAATCTTTTTCTTCTCAGACAAGGGATTTGTAGGTAATTAAAAAAATATTGAGTCTGTTAAATTAAAATAAATCATATGTTGCAGAAATGCAACAGTTTGAAGTTAAGTGTTAAGAGAGTTGATGTTAGTGTTTTTGTAAAAATGAACAAAATCGAGTATCGAGCTGTTACTAAATATTTGTTTTTCAAAGGCAATACGCGCGCCTACGCAAGTCAAAGATGAGTCGCATTCTGTGTATGGGGACTCTGACCAGAATTGACCACGCTGAAATTTTGGGCAGCTGAATTTAAACGTAGCCGTAAGATCTTGGAATACGATGAACTTTCGGGACGACCAAATACTACAACGACTGATGAAAACATCGCCAATGTTCACCAAATGGTGCTAGACGTCCACCGAATTAAAGTGAGAGAGATAGCAGAGATTATGAACATGTCAAAAGAACGTGTTCGTCACATATTAAATCAACATTTAGGTGTGAGAAAGCTCTCCGCGTGTTAGGTGCCGCGTTTGCTCACGTTAGACCAAAAGCGTGTTCGAATGAACATTTCCAACGCTCTGTTGGCGCAGTTTAGGCGCAATAAATCCGAGTTCCGGCACCGATTAATTACAATAGATACAACTTGGATGCACCCTTGTACGCCTGAAACAAAATACAGTCCAAATAGTAGACTGCAAAGCAAAAACTGTTTTTTGGGCTGGGAAAGTGATGGCGACATTTTTCTGAGATAGTCATGGAGTTATTTCAATCGATTATCTTCAAAAAGTAAAAACCATTACAGGAGCATACTACGCATCATTACTTGACAAGCTGAAGGCAGAACTTGCGGAGAAACGGCAGCATTTGCAGAAAACGCACCGTCTCACGCCTCAGCGGTTGCCATGGCGAAAATCCATGAATTACGGTTTGAACTGCTTGGCCATCCGAATTACTCACCAGATCTAACCCCAAACAACTTCTTTTTGTTCCCTCATCTAACAATTGCACCCGAAGGGCATAGATTTCCTTCAAATGAAGCGGCAATCACCTTCATGAGCAATTGTTTTGCAGAGAAAAATGTTGAGTACTATTTGGGCGGGTTACAGAGATGTGTAGAGTAACAAGGAGACTATGTTGAAAAATAAAAAAAATCAGAAAAAAAAATGTCTTGTTTCTTTGTTAAGTCAAAAACTTCTCAGACCACCCTCGTATATAAGAGAAAAGTGACTCACTCATCACGATATGTCCGTAAATATTAGACCTAAAGACTTAATGTTTGGTAGACATGTTCCTCTCTTTTATGCATTTTAGTTTTGTTGAGTAGAAATCCACTAAAAGGGGTTTTGAGGGCATCCACTTTGCTTTATGGGGTTACGGAAGCGTAAGCAATAACTCTACTTTAATTTTAAAAAATCAAGTCCTGTGCTTTTTAAATTAAGAGGGGATAGTCATAAGAATGCTACAGAATGAGCAGTATATTTTCATTCAACATCATGAAATACCTAGTGAAGCGGGCAGGTGACTGCTAGTAGAATTATAGAATGAATTATTATATAAAGCATTAATATTATAATAATTTTCTTTAACGTATTATAATAAAAAAAAAATAATAGACCTTCCTGTGTGTCAAGGAAGGTCAGGAAACGATATGCGACACGGTGTCTTAGTTACTTTGTTTTCCAATCTTTGTAAATTAGGCAAAACCACTGACCATAAAATCTAAGCAATGCAACATTGTCTGTGTCTGCGGGTTTTTCTCTATACGTGCTAGCAGCCGAACCTCCTATTTTATAGGAGTGAGAAACACACTGCATAACTTTCCTACTGTACAGAGTTTGAGCTGTCGTTTGTCTTTTCTACATCGTTGCAACGTTCAATTGCGGTTAAATTCTAATCACTTGTATATCCCAGCCTTTTTGTTTATTTCATGAGATTTTGTTACTCGTTTTATCAATCCTTCATAGTGTTGCAATCCTAATGACAATCAGGGTGTTTCATTAATGCATTTTTCGGGAAAAAAAGAAAAATGAAAAATTGCGAAAATAAAGTTCTTATTAGGAGACTTATATTTCAAGGTTTTATTTTCTTCATTTAAATAAATACAGAATATTGGAAATCTACCATTATAAGAACTGGTAATTTAAATGTGGCATTGTTTAAATTCTTTCAAATATTTTTTTACTAGAAATTTTTAAAAATATTTTAGTAAACATAAAGTTTATAGTATTCAAATGTTTTCTTTTACGGTGTTAAGAGACAATATTTCAATATTCTATTAAATTTTAATTGAATATATTGCAGATATCTAAACTAACAAAAAAATTACTATGACTACATTTTTAAATCAAATATATTAAGTAAATAGTAATTCATACACTTAGTAAAGGAGGTAATGTAGAAAATAATAAATATCCATTTTCTTATAGTAAATATTTAAATTGAAATTTATTTTTATAGAACCTCATCATAATCAACCACCAAGAATAACTAGACGTCTGACTCGAGTTTCTGTACAAGTTGGCCATCGAGCTACACTTCCATGCATTGCTCAAGGATATCCAGTTCCGACGTATCGATGGCATCGAGCTCAAGCTGACCAAAGACCTCTTCCAGACCATACAATATCAGTTAGTCAAGAAGGAGGAGTTCTAATATTTCACAAAGTTGTACCGAGTGATGCAGGTCGCTATATATGCCATGTTACAAATGTGATGGGTGAAGATAAAGTTGATACTGACCTTGTGGTCGAAGGTAAGTACTTTTTAAGTATTTAAATATTTGACTTTTTAATCTGGAAAGAATATTACAAAGGAAGTATTTAATTCATTGATATGAAATACAATGATGAAGTATTACCTTAAATTGGGAAGTAGAAAATACCTGATTTAGTGTACATTTTATATTATTTTATTGTTTATTTTCTTGATTTTAGCAGACATCCGAAAGTATGTTTAATGATCCCGGGATATTGTGAAATTTTTCCACTGTTTCAAACTGAAATTTTTTAATGTTTTTCCCTTAGTTTTCAAAGGTAAATTTACTCGTACAATAATCCCGAATGACAGCGTTCTTAAACTTTTGTCTCAAATGCCAATATTTAACCTTCCCGTTTTGTTCAGGAATTATTTTACTTTTTCGAAGTTTAATCATCATTTCATTTAAATGTGAGAAATTAATATTTTTGATCAAATTTTTTTAATTTTTAAAGTGATGAATAGGTAGTATTGGTTGATTGTTTATTAACATTACACATCGCGTTAAAGTTGCGCTTTAACGAAAAGCAAAGTCTATTAAGGAAATGCTCAAAGCAGTTGAGCTCACCCAAAGGAAGGTTAGAACTATCAACCGATTTCCCGGAAAACAACGACACTCGCATTCAATCTTTATTGAACAAAATCTTAGTTTACATTTTTACACTATACAGTAAATTTCCCTAATATAAAGTGAAGTAAGTTCACAATATACATATATAATTTCACACAAAAAATATGCAAGGCTAGACATAATATTAATAATAAAGCGTAAAAACATATAAGATAAGAGAAGAAATAAAAAAGTCATTCAAGCCTTCTTGCAGGTACATCAAGAGCAACAGAAATCTTCTATACAAATGCACCGTACTAATTCAAAAAAAGGCAGATTTTTTTTTTATAATTTTGTCGGAGATATATCTTTTCTTATTTTAAAACAAGAAATTAACTTCATATGAATACTCTCATTGTTAACTAAAGATCTATCTCTTACGGGATATATCATCAAGTTCAGTAAGGCGTGAACTATGGACGATGAACCTCGTTATATTGTACCGCGATTAAGGTATCCGACTACTTTCGGAACCGTGATTTTAAAAAAAAGTATAAATGGACAATTGTCAAGATATTTAGTGTCACTTAGATTAGAATACATGTATAAAATTGTTTTATATAGGGATATTTTGACAAAAAAAATTATTTAAATACAATATTTCGGCAAAAAATCAACTTAGAATAATCTTTTTTCCAAATCTTCTCCTTTGTGAAAAATGCTCCTATTATATAATAATATTTTGCCTGTATATATAGCTCAGATCTCTCTACTGAGGCTCAACTAGAAATTTTGAAAAATTCACATTATTTTCATGAGTTACTACCAATTTAAATAATTATTGGCCTTTTTTCTTAAAATTGCTCCCCTCTGTTGTCGTAAAAAATGGATAAACCCACTTCTGTTATATATTTCAAAAATTCTAGTTGAGCCTCTGTACAGAGGTTTGAGCTATATACAGGCAAAATATTATTATAATAGAAGCATTTTTCAAAAAAGCAGAACATTTGGAAAAAAGAATTATTCTAAGTTAATTTTTTGCCGAAATATTGTATTTAAATATTTTTTTTTGTCAAAATGTCCTTAAAACAATTTTATATATGTATTCTAATCTAAGTGACGAGAAAGGCATCTGAATCGGAACCCCATTCTCTTAACTTCTACATCTCGCCAACTTGAGAAAATTTATCCACTGTAGGTTTAATGTGTATCATGTCTTTAATCGGAGGGTCCTTATTCGCATCAGTCGTATCGACTCGAACCCGCAACCCGACAATGCCAGTCATGATTATCTGACCATGATCACTGGTCTACCATAGTCCTTAAATAAAGAAAACATTTAGATTAAGTTATACCGTTCAAATTGAATTCTGCCCTACGTTCAGGATTCTACGTCTACATTCACGTACCAAGTTATCATAATTGTTCATAAGGAAAAAACATGGATTTTAAAAGAAAATGCTTTAATGTTAAATTTTGGCAATATTTGAGCAAGATACTTGCAGAAACTTAAGAAATTCTGAAAGAGAGATGTACAGTGACTCAATGCAGTCCAGGTTGAAGGTAGACGAGTGGCGATGGTGTTTAAAGAAAGCCTTAAGTCCTCAGCAAAGAAAGAGCAGTAATAAGAATAGATTTGACTTCCAAGGAATTATTAATTCAGAATTCATTTTCGAGGGCATGACAGTACATAGAGAAAGTTTTGTAAACATTTTACGTCATTGAGAGCCTCAATTCATCCTAAACACTTTAGATTTGGTAAAAATGAAAAAAAGTGAAGATTTTGCACCTTGTAAATGCAAACGTACTTTCACGCCCGAACTTTTAATCTAACCTAGCTGCGTGTATTTTTTATTTACTTCCATCAATGAAACGCAGGGAAGTCGTTTTTGTAATCAGTTGAGATAAAAGCAATTGGTAGTTACGGAAAAAAAATTGCTTTCTACAGTAATAGTAAAGTTTGCACTAACGCTGAAAAATTATATAACTGTCCGTCCAAGCGAATTATTATGAATGTGGTTGTATATCGTTAATTTAATATAATTAAGATAAGTGAGTTCTGTACTTATATAATCCATGTGAGCTGCTGGGTACTATCTTCCTCTTATATCGATATAGAAATTTTTAATATCTAACACACACACAAATAATTAAATCCTAAATTATCTTATAACTTGAATATCCATTATAGAAGTATGGGGAAGATTCGAACCGGACGCCTTCCGTTCCAAACACCAGTACTTTATCGATCACGCCAAAACGATCGTTTACGAGTGATGTCTAAGTAGTGGTTTTTTTAAATTTAGATACCGCTACACTACTCTCCCACCAGTGAGATGGTTAGGCGAACAATTTTTTTTTCTTTTTCGCTCGTTTGTTACGGAGAGAGAGCATGTTTATTTATTTTATTCTTTCTCTCTCTCTTATTTTTTATTTTTTATTTTGATTTTTCTTCTCTTATTCATTATTATTTTTGTACTCTCTCTTCTTATTTATTTATTTTTCTTGCTGTATAGATGGCGCCACGACAGTTCAGAAAGTTGCGTTTTCTTACTTCAGTCCAGGGTCACCAATGTAGGTTGGATTCGAACCGGGCACCTTCCGTTCTGAACGTCAGTAAATTATCGATCACGCCAAGACGATCGTCTTGGCGTGATCGACAAAGTATTGGCGTTCGAAACGGAAATGCCCGGTTCGAATCCAACCTACAGAATTTTTAATTTGAACGAACATAACACGAAAATTATAAAATAATTAATCAATGTAAATTAATAGATATATTTTTTTTTATTAGATGTAACGTAAAATTGAAATAAAACTATACACATTGACCCTGTACATTACAGAATCTTATGCAATAATTCTAAATCTAAAAACTAAATCTGATTCTATATGCAAAATATAGTCCTAAAAGTATTAACAAATTTATCCAAAACACCTTTAACGCATACTCAGTTAAGAGCATCAACAAGTTTTAATGCGGCTTAACATAAAATGAGATCCATTTATTTACATTTGAAATTTTTTTCGTTGGATATTCATTTTTTTTCAAATTCAAAATATTAGAAAACCTAGTGCAATATAAATATAAGATGTTTTAAGCAATTTTTATTAAACGTATTCTTAGCCAGACTCGAGTAAAAATTTATTAGATAAGAATGATAAGTAAATATTTGTCTGAGTAGAAACTTTCGTGATATTTATTCACTTCAGTTTGAAATTGCATTACTCAATCTTACTTCCACAAAGTGAGATCAAATATTTACGTAAGTCCAAAGCATAGTAAACTTAACGTCTTTTATAAGCACCACTTAATTAATATTCTATAAAGTGGACTTTGGGACCTGTTTGTTTTCTTTACACATTTACAAATAAATTTTAGAATTAGATACCCTACTTCGTATACGCTTGGGTTATTTAATGGGAATGTGTCTTTTGCTTGTACTAATTTTTCCATCAAAATTCTGTAGTAGAGAATTAGTGCTTCCAGAGAGTTTACTCGTTATAAGCTTATTTGAAATATATAGTTGGTGGGATAAATAATTTCTTTAATCTTAGAGATGAAATTTCCTTTTCAAAAAATTTTTATTGAAAAAATTACGTTGTAAATCTTATTAAATGAACAGATTTCTCCCCTAATCAAATTAATTCATTCTCAAAAGTAGTACTATAAATTTGCGTAATAACTTACTTAAAATAAATAGTCAAAACCCTTTTATAATCCCAAAAATGATAAACAATACATAATAATTAGATTTTAAGTTGATGACATAATTTTTTTCTGAAATTCACATTATAATAAACTATTTTAAAATTTTTAGCCCGAAGGGGGGATATAAGTCACTTTAATTATTCAAAATAATAACTAATTTATGTATTCTGCCTTTACAAAATCGACATTCAATATTATCATTTCAGGCAAATTAAAAATCTTAAAATGCATCAAATTCATTCAGAGTTTGTGTATAGCAAATTAAATATTTAGCATCAGTTAAAAATGAATTAAATACTTCGAAAATATTTTGGCTTTAGATAACCTCCAAATACATAGAATTTTCTTTTTGTCTTCGAAATTCATTGTTTTTCCATCACTAAAATTTTTTTTTTATTAAATAAATAATGTGATGTATAGAGGATGTATTATGAATCAAAAAGCCCTGCTACAGTTTTTAATATCTAAATAAGAAATTCATTAATAAAGTTATTTTAAAATCTCGAAACTTCAATCACCTTTCTTTAAATAGCGAATCTAATTAATTCTAATCCTCTTTGTGTGCACGCACTAAAAAGAGATAACTGTTTCGAGAAGCTCTAGAGCTGATTAGCCCCCTAATTTTGTAAAGTGAAGGACATTACACGTGATAAAGAATAAATCATGTCTCATATTTTCAGCAATATTTAGAGATAACATTGCAAATCTCCTTCTTATCACTTTCTCCCTCCAATTCCAGCGACGCGTTAAACCTTGATAAGAGAAAATGCTTAAATTAAAAAGGTATTATGTCAAGTAAATACGAAAAATCGTTTCCTGACTAGACAAGCATATTATCTGAATTACCCTAATTTTCTCTGTTTACAACAAGGGAAACTTTAATGTTCTTACAAATTCAGATCATTTATAGTTACCATATGTCTAACTTAATGGGAAATACCCAACACATAAAATGTGTACCTACAAAACCCTTATGAATAAATATTACTAAATCAGAAAAGCTTACTATCCAGTCCATTTCATGGACAATTTCCACGGTTGGTATTCAATTCACCCGCAAATATACATCAAGAAAGGAAATTCAACGCATACCAAACTGTACAGAATAAAAATGAAAATATACTCGACGTTTTCCGGCAAATGTTATGCAAATAGTGCAAGCAACATTTAACTTCCATTTTCATGCAAGGTCCCCATCAGTTTTACAGGCCACTTCTACTCCTAAATCGCGCATCCATCCGCTTCTAGCCTTAAATTGCGCGAATAGTCCCTTTACCTTTTACCGTCAAATATAATAGCGTTCAGAGATAATGTCCTGGAATAAAACATTTGAACGCTTTGGAAACCTTACAGTGGTTCGTTTTCTGAAAGCCACCACGTGCATAATCTCTTCTTCAAAATACTACCAGTATGTATACGATTTGCAGATAATCCCTGCAAGTATATTGCAGTCGCTTAAAGATTCTATTTCGATTAGTATCTTGTATTAATAATATCCGGATTTCATTTAAGAACTGAGCCTATCTTAGTAGTTAGGAATATCCATATTCTCTGTGAAATGTGTAGTAAAATATAGACCACAAATTGCATAAATATTAAAAAAAAAGTATTAATGTCTGAAATTCAGACAAGTTTAAAATAATAATCGGTAAAATAAAACATAATCGGAACAAACGATGCAGAAAATGAATAATCGCCTTTAATATAAATAAATAAAATAATAAGTATTTAATATGAATACAGTAAAGATATATACAATATTTAATATAAATAAGAAAATAAAAAAAAGTAAGTATACAGTCTTCAATATAAATAAATGAAATAATAAACAAGTGCATTGTCTTTAGCATAAATAAATTAAACAAGAATCAAGTATGTAGTCTTAAGTAAAATAAATAGAATAGTAATATATAATTTAGTAATAAATAAAAATAGACATTATTTTATTTATCCATGCGACTAAGCTTTATAATGGTTATAGGCACTTAAAAAACTAATGTTAAATGAACTAAAATCAACTAACAGATACAGTTTAGTTCGATCTCTTGAAATTTAATGGGAATTTAAAGGTACATAAGAGTCACTGTCAAAATCTCTATAATTAAGTGCAGCAGTTAAGAATGAAAGATGATGAGTTAAAAGATATTCCCTCTCATCCCCCTCCCCCTGAAATTTTACACCACGTCACGTGGGGATTTTGAGATCCAACTCAATTAATTATATGTATAAATTTCATTATCCAATGAATATTAAAGACAGTTAAGCGTTTAATCATGATTTATTAATAATTTATTTATCAATTTAATATTTGCATGCCGGTCCATACGCCTGGATCAGTAGTATTATAAATGAGGAATTCAAGTCATCTCTGTTTGTGTTTATGTTCTGAGATGTATTACTGATATGTTAATTTGCGAAATATCTTATATTCATATCTTTAAGTTCTGAGATGTACTAGTGGCATGTATATATGCTCTGACTCACAAAAATTAATTTAGCTGTAGGTGTTTCGCAGCCTTTTAGGTACACAGTATCATTTAATACTTTGCAATAATTTTATCTGTTAATGTAATTTAAATATACAATTTGCTGGAATCATTCTGTATTTATTTGATTATCCTAAAATGTGCGCAAGTATAATTAATTACTGAGTATGATGAATGTTTTAAGAAAACATGAACATAAACTTAATGTGCGTAGTAAAATAAATGGATAAAATGTAATAAAGTTGTTTTAGTATCACACACATTTAATCCATGTATTATAAGTTAAGTGGATTTGTTAAATTTAACAATATATATATATATATATTAAATGCGAAAATTGAAATCTTTTCTAAGGTTATGCACGGGATATCGTCAAATAACAAACTCGATGTGAATAATTTTCTCATATTAAAGTGCGTTTTAATAATAGTATTGCTAAATTTTTAATAGCTGAATAAATGAATGTTAAGTCGATAGGTTAACACATCTGTCTGATTTCCGTAAGTAGTCTCTTTTATTATAGATATGAGTATCCGAATTTTTGTTCTGCCTTATGCTTGCTTTCTACTTTCCAAAAAATAATATTTTTTGTTAGTTTAAATAAATTAAAAATATCTAGAACATTATTTAGCTGTATATAAGACCCTTTCTTCATATTGAGAGGGATGGATGGATGCGAGAATGTTAAGGTGTGATTATGTATGCTTGCATCTAATAAAAATCCTTTGAGTTTAACCCAGTAATGTTTTTCAGACCTCTTTACATGAAAATATGTTTTAAGAGAATTTTTTCTTAGATTTATATATATATATATATATATATAAATATAATTCCGAATCTTATGTGGGAATAAGCATATCTGTGTAACTCAAAACAGAAAGTTATGGAGCTTCTTAAATGTTTTAGAAGTAGTATATACAAATATATAATTTCTTATTAACAACTTTTAAGCATTTACTACATTTTTTTAAAAATTTTGTTCATTTTATAAGAGATTAAAAAAAATGAATCGATCTTGAATTGGAAGTTGAAATATTTGTATAACATATTCGAATAACCTAAGAAATTCGTAAAATGTGAAGAAAGACTTTTTTTCATATATATTTAAGAACATTGCTAGAGTGAAACATTAGATTGCTTGTATTTCCACCATATAGATAAAATAAAAAAGTTAAACGTTTCATTATGATTCTCTCCCTGTTAATAACTTGTTTATAATCCAAACACATTCATACAGAGCTGACTAAAAATAGATTTCAAAATTACACATATGTTTATATATATATATATATATATATATAGCGTTTTGCACTCTGGTCAACTGTTAAAAGTATGGGCTCTATGCAAATAACCTTGTTGTGGTAGTTGTGCATACGTATTTTTTCGTTCTGCTTTCCTAAGATGGAGAGACTGTACAAATTTCTATTTGCTGCACATTTATTCATGTCTTCTGTGCGAGCTTTCTCTCTCTCTCTGTCTCTCTTTTTTTTTTATTATTCTAAATACTTAAATTATTGTTTTGATAAAGCGTATTGTGATTTTTTCTATGTCCTTACTAGTTTGTCAGCCAATATGAATGCAAAGTCTCTTCATGCTGAGAGTTTCTACCACTGTCGTACTTTGTTTGACATAAATAACACAAGCATTTATTAGGCTTAGATTCAGAACCTCATAGAATAAGGAAAGTGGCCATTTACAAGTCTTACGAGCAGTCCTCATCCCTAAATATAATTGACCCACAGTATCTAATGCTCCTTCAGTGCCTTGAGATAGTGGATTATCTCAGGCTTGTTTGTAACAAGATTGATGTCCGTCTCATCATTAGTAGTGATCAGTGTATTATACGATTGTCTAGTTATCTGGGGGTTAACTACCTTAACTTCTAATAAGTAATACCTCCTTATCACATTAAAAAAGCAAACTAAAAATTATTCGATTAATATTTTCCAAACTTTTGGTTCTTAGGAAGATTTATACATGTGAACAGATGTATCATGCAGTTAATTTGGTTTATCGCATTTGTAATATCACTTTCAGTTTAATTAGATACAAAGGTTTGTGTAGGTTTTTTTTTTTCTTTTTCTTTTTAAAACTTACGTTTTTGAGTTTTGAAAGTATGCCTTAAGTTATTATTAAAAGCTTGATAAAAGTTTGCATCACATATTTTAATTAAATGTATTCTTTACATCAGTATTACCTTTTTCACATCTATATAAAATAGAAATTTTACAGCATTTTTTATTAAGTTGCTTAGGAAAATAAGAGCAATTCGTTTTTGAAAAGCTTCTATAGGTAAGTTATAGCTCGTCTTAAGCAATTATCATTTACTTTCAACCATAAAAACACTCTAATAGTTAGCATAAATATTTTTTATAAATAATTGTTACCTTACAATTATTGTATTCATTTTGTGATTTAAAAAACATCTATAAAATGTTTTTGCTCTTAATACTTACAAAAATACTAAAGTGTCTTGCCTTAAAATCAATTTCGTTACGGAAATATTTATTAATCAAGCTTCTCAATTTAAAAAAATGCTATCATTTGTTTTAATTGTATTTAATTATTGAATATATTTCTTAAATTCCTAAATTAAATCAGAGTCAGCCTTCAGGTAAAAGCCATGAATCTTAGTCTCAACTTATTATAAATAATGCTATTTATCTTTTTAGATTAACTTAAATTTAATCATAACTTATTTACCAAAAGGTAGGAAATTAAAGGTAGGAAATAAAGAGCTTTTGTGTTAACAGTTTTATTATTCTTTCCTTCAATATTAACTTTTTCTTCATCTCATAAAATCTGAGGCAATTCACTTTGAAAATCCAATAAAGTTAATATTGATTTGTATTCATTACCGATTTTTTTTTCTGTTTTCAAAGATAAAGTTTGATTGCCACTCAGAGGTAATATCTTAAATCTCTTTTTAATGTAGTTTTATCCAAACGTAACTTTATTAGTTTCCTAAAAAGCTCTTTATTACAGATAATGATCAATAGTTTTTCAAAGTTTATTTATAATGCCAAAGTTTTAGTTTGAAACTACAATAATTTAATCCTCAAGAATGTTCCATACATCTTTCTAAAGATAAATATACGAGCGAGTTTCAAAGCCTTATTAACACTTTTCTCGATCTCCAAAATAAAATAAGAACAAATATGATTTGTAATAAATCCACATTTCATTAATAGGGATCAGCAGGGAAAAAAGAATTGCTTGGTCAATGAACGCGCATAAAAGCACTGAAGTGCAATCAAATTCACAAGGAACTGATCCTTTGGGAAATACCAATCACAAATCAGTCTTAACAAGAGGATTAAGAAACTTTGTGTTGGGAAAATAATAATCCCTTTATGTAAAATCAATACCTAACTTAACAACACTTTTGTACGCTATTCCACTGAAAGGAAATTCTTATGGTTAATGTTACCCAAGTGTCGGTTTAGAAATGTTTTCTACTTGTTAACGGAAATAAATGATAATAATAAAACTGATAGTAATAGAGGTAGTTTTGGGTTCAATTTATTCAAGTTAACTGCAATAAATTTGGAATTACTTTTAAGTAATTGATTTCAAAAAGAAGTATTGATCATGCTATAAATGAGAAGCAGTAGTTATAAATTTTGTAAACACATAAAGGATTGAAAACGAAATGTGATGCGAAGTACATTTTACAACATATCAGAATTTTTTCCAATTCAGAATTGAAATAAATCTGTTTTTTCTCTTGAAACCAATTAATATAAAATTGGATTTATAAAGTGTTTTGAATCATATTTTTATATATTTATGTCAATAGATTAGGTATTTCTTAAATTATAACTTGTTATTAGTAAGAATAGAAAATTTTGAAATAACAATTTTTTCTTGCATTTTTTTAAAAGAATGTATTGCTTTAGATTTCTTAATATTTTATAATATTAAATCAATGTCTTTGAGTACATGTTCGTTTGTATAGAAGAATTTTAAAGAATAAGTTTAGGCTAAAATAATTGTCACTAAATTTGCAGAGATTAACCAGATTTCTCATTGTTGTTAAGTATCAACGAAATTTTTCTTTAAGAAATGTGAGCAGAATTTATTAATTCAAAATTTGCAAACCTTGTAAGTAATATAAGTTAAGAAATGTAATTATTTAAATACAAATTAAGAAATATCCAATCCAGTAAATTAAATCAAACCAAATTAAATTTCATCAATAATCCAATGATATATTAAATGCAATATTTTATCTCTAAACTTTAATAATGCACGTATTGAAACTGTATTCCGTGAAACTTCGTAGTGAAAGTGTTAAAAATGCGTTGTATCTTAAACCTACCATAACTAAAATTAGTGGCGTAACAGTCCATGAGAGCCAAAGTCTGCTGTGTCCAACTCAATATGCGCGACCTTGGGCCCTGAGATGCATGAGTAGATGCTCCGGTCAGGTGGTCAGTCTGACCCAAAACCAAGTTCCCAAGCAACCATGGCACTCCTTTATCAACCCACTAAGTGGATGAAAGGTTAAGTCGATCTTGACCAGACTGGGGTTTAAATCTCGGACTTTTGTAGAAGCCCGATGCATTAACCACTCAGCCACTGGGCTGCAATCTTACCATAACACAGTGTTTCTCAAACTTTTAATATACGTGACCCACTATTCAATCATCATTTTCATCCCTTCCATACAATAACAATGTATTGAATTGAATAAAACTATACTTTGACAATAATGCTACAATACGACTTTAACCTCGTATGTTCCACCGATGTATATAAACGTCTCGCTCAGTCAAAATATTAATTTTCTGGACGTATATATACGTCTTCCCGAAGTACGATCTTTCTGTAGAATGCTATCCATAAAATTATTCCGAAGGCTTTGAAATGCAATAAAAGTACCTTGACAGTGTTTGCGAAGGATTTACTTATCTCAGAGGACTTGTTTATTTATTCCTTTTCTACTCCCGCTCCCCCTAAAAAAACATCAAAATACGCTCGTCTACATGGAAAACGGTGGCACTGCGGAGCGAATCGAGTAAATTTTTATCGGCAGTTAAGAAATTAATTATAAACCGTACAAATTATCAAGGTAAGTGTTAATACACACCCATGGGTTCACTGATAATTATTTTATTTGTTCTTAACTTAATATTGTTAAATTAATAATAAAATACATTTTGTACAGTATTGATACATTTATAAGTGTATTAGATCAGTGTAAATGTGTATTTTATATTTTATTATATTAGAAAGTGTTTTGTTTGTTTACTTTCAGTAAATTAATTTTTTAAATAATCTTTTGTTTCCGACTTTTTAATACGCTCGCGCCCCCTGGTACCTTTATCACGCCCCCAAGGGGGGCGTGCCCCACAGTTTGAGAAACGCTGCCATAACATGATGAAATAATTTCGAACAAGAAATTGAAATTTGCGAGGTTTCCCAATTTTCAAGCATTTTTTAAAAGCCATTTAGTGTAAGGAATAAATTTTAAAATAAATTCGGTTTGTATTTATATACTTATTGCAGCGTTTCTAAAACTGTGGGGTGCGCCCCCCCCCTAAGGAGACGTCATAACCCTACGTGGGGGGGGACGAGCATATCAAAAAGTTGAAAATAAAAGATTTAAAATAATCATCAGTTTAATGAAAGGAAGCAAAGCAAAATACATTCTGATATAATAAAAAAATAAAATATTTATTTACACTGTTATGAGATACTTATAAATATATAAGTACGGCAAAATGTATTCAATAATTAATTTATGAATAGCAAATTAAAAGCAAATTCAGTAATTAATAATGACTTTCATGGACTTAACATATAAAAAATTTAATACTTACCTTGAAAATGTTCGCATTTAGTAACTAAAGTCGCATTGTAGCTTTAGCTTCAAAGTACATTATTATTGCATTCAATATATAGTTGTTATATGAGGAGGGCACAATGAAAATTATGACTGAAAATTAGATCGCAAATATTGAAAGTTTGAGAAGTACTGACCTAAAATTAAGTTTGAGCAAGCTTATTGGCAGCTGTCTCCAAAAAAGTTTGTTCCTCTTTATTTGATCATGTATTCTAAAACTTTATAATAACCATCATATTTTTACATTACATGTCCCTAAATAACAAAATAATGTGTATACAATCGGGGTTTTAAGGCACAAAATATTTGAATATTTTTTTTTCCACAAACTAAACATGTACTGTACATTACTTTTAATAAAGATACATTACTTGAAATTAATTATCATCATTTCTGTGAATTTTGTTTCAATTACAAGAAAATTAATTTAAAAAAAATTATTTCAGAATATGTATGTAAATAAACGTAAACAGGAAACAAACAAGAACATGTTTCACAAATTAAATGTGCTTACCTAAATTGCATTATGAGTGTGTTGTATTAATTTATTTCCACGTTAAAGCAAACCAAAAAATTTGTTAAACAAGGCGCTTCGTTAACATTGAGAAAACTAAGTAAATTGAGTAAAAACTCAGAACAAAAATTTATTTAACGACAAAGCTAACGATATCGGCGAAACAAACGGCAGTAAATAAAAAAATAACTAAAAATTTCTGACTTCAGCGTCAATTTATTCATTTTGTTTTACCAACACTGCGTTCTAGTGATTCCAAGGAAAGTTTGAAATATAAAGAAAGCAAACAGTTGAAGCTCGTATCAGCGAAGGCGAATGTATATTGAGAAAAAGATAAGCCTAAACCAATTTTGTTTTGCTAAAGGGAAAAGTGGCTATTCTCTGTAAACAGAGTAAAACTGCATTAGAACTCTTCGCAGAGAAAGATAAGATTAGAATTTTGTGTAAGTTAGTTTTTTAATATTTAGGAAAACTCGCTTTTTTATAATTCCTTTAAAAATAAATTTGCATGATCACTTCGTTTACTATAACAAACTTTTATCTAACATCTTGGAAGAATGCAGGATAGTAAAATGGAATTAGTTCAATGTTGTGTGTTTTGGACACATGATTTTTTACCAGTATTGATTATGTAATCTTTTTTTAAATATTTTTGTTCATATAATTAATTCTAAATCAATATTGATAAAATTACAGTTATATAATAGAATAAAAAAATATCATTTATTCCAAGGTCATTTTTCTCAATCACAAATGCACTACTTATAAATAAGTAATTTGACACCTGTTATAAAAAAGATAAGCAAAAGTTATTCATATTCAATAATTGGTATAGCTTACACCGGAGGCAATTCACAGACATAACCCTCCGTAGCATACTTTCTATAATGGTGCGAATAAAAGGCAGTGGTATTTCCTTCCACTTGTCTTGGAGAAGGACTTGGAAGTTCTTTTACCTGTTTTGGACGGTTGCTGCATCCCTTATAATTCGGTAATAAAAATCATCCCAGAGATTTCTATTGAATTTAAGTCTGGAATCTGGGCAGCAAAGTCTTGTTGTTCCTTTTCCCTGTTGATCATCTTACCAATCCATGGCGGACCTCGCAACATGGCAAGCGTGGATTTGTCATCGTAGAAGTAACAATGATCCAACATGTGAAATTGCCACAACCTACAAAGTCCATTGTCGTCTGAAAAAGAGGAGTAGTAGTCGGTATTAAGGTTACCATGAATTCGGGTTAAGGGTCTCAGTCCATATATACCTCTAGAAACATCCCCAGACCATAATTTCACCTCTGCCAAGTTTTACTGCAGGAACAACAATGCAATAAGGTATTAAGTGTTCTCTAAGCATACACCTAACCTAGACCCTGTCATCATATTGGCAGATATTGAACCTTGATTCATCACTCCAAAAAACCTGTTTCCACTTATCTACGTTTCAACTTTGAAGTGTCTTGCACTACATCAAACGAGCAGTGGGGTTGAATTTTGTAATCGAAGTATTAAGGGCTTCACCATGGGAACAAAGCAAATGTGCTTTTTTGCGGATGGTATTTATCGAAACAACAGTCCTGGTTGCTTGTTGGATCTTTTGGAGTATGTGGGACAACGATTTTGTGCGGTATTCTAGAATTACTTTGCACAACACTAGTCGGTCTCTATCTCTTAGTTTCCTGTATCTGCCAGGTCAAAGTACATTTCATTAATCACCGCTCACTTTCTACTTTTTAATCACAAAGGCTACTGCTGATTTTGGAATGTTAGACTAACTAGATATGTCCCTTAAGGTTCGGCAATTTCCTAGACTTCTGACAACTACGCCCTTCTTGAAATCAAAAAAAGTTCTGCATTTCCGGGCATCTTACATGCGACTAATACCAAAGGTGTTCTTTACATGATATTTAAGTACAGTAGACGTGGCGTATGTCACAATCGCAGATATCCTCATTTGCCTGAGTGCTCAAATACTTATCGGTAGATGGTGTACTTAAATGATAGTTTTAAGAAAAGTTCGATTTATTTTGCCATTCAATATGAAAATGCATAGTAAAAATATCTACAACAATTGCAACACACAATCTACAATGAATTAAAACTATTTATATATATATTACTTTTAATTTTAAATATTACTATTAATTTAATATATGACATATAATCTTCATATTCTATGATTGTTTGAAAAAATCTATTTCCGGGTGTAAAAAATTGTTTCTTGCAATCAGGAAATAATTAATCTATCCGGTTTCGGTCTAATAACTCTGCATTCTGAAATTGAAAATTGGAAATTTTTTAGTCATTTTTTTTCTTTTTTGAATTTAGAAAGTAAAGCACATGATGGAGTGTAATTCTATCTTGTTTCTTATTAAGTATATTTTGTTTAAGGTAATATATAAGATTCAATTGACAAAAAACAGTCAAAAATTCAAAAAAAAAATTTTTTTTTTGGCCTAAATTAATTTTTGTATAGTTTTTTATGCCATATAATGTAAGAGCTCTACGTTAAAAAAAGTCCAGACTTATGTTAAATTTTATGTTCGTTTTTATACACATTCCAATGATAAATAAAAATTTTAAACTGATTTATCTTGGAAAAAAATGGATTAGTTAATCTTCAATTAAAACCTGAAGACAGTGCTTCTCAAACTTTCCATAATTGTGACCCAATTTCAATCATAATTTTCATCACTTCCCTCCCTCCCTCCATACAATAACAATTTATTGAATTCAATAATATAATACTTTGAAGTAATGCTACGGGCTGGAGTAGTCCAGCAGGCGAGGTATCGAATCATGGCAGGCATGTCATGAGATAAAGCCCAGTACCACTAAAGACCCGCCTTGTAGAAGGGCTATGAACGTCATATCTGTCGTGAACCCAAGCGTCCTCCCTTTGGTGTGGTAGTTAGGAGAAGAGGGTGCCAGATCAGGTGTCGTCCTCGTCACTTGACCATGTTTCAAAATTACGAGGTTCGTTCTCAAAAGCTCTCGTGTAGTTGAACAGTGCGACGTTAATATTCACTCACTCACTTGACGTAAAACTACAGTAGGACTTTAATTATAAACTGTACAAACTATCAAGATAAGTATCAAACTTTATATATAATTTTACGACATGCCCATAGGGTCGATGGTAATTATTAAATTTATTCTTAACACTGTGAAATTAATTGTAAAATACATTCTACAGTACTGATACATTTGTAAGTGTAATTATATCAGTGTAAATGTGTATTTTATTTTTTATCATGTCAGAATGTATTATGTTTTGCTTCCTTTCAGTAAATTAATAATTTTTTAAATTACCTTTGATTTTCAACTTTTCTATATACTCACGCCTCCACTAGGGGGGAGCACCCCACATTCTGAGAAATTCTGCCTTAAGACTCTTTTTTTTTACTGTGTCACAAATGGTTTGATATTTTTATACTGTAAGTAACTGTAACAAATTTGGTATATACATTTTTAAATTAAAGCAATACTTATTTTTAAGAATTACAATTTTTAAGGAATATTTAATATGAATTCAAAAAATATTTCTTACAAACATCACAATTATGCTAACATAAAACACATACTAACTTATTCTATACATAGTTTGACGTACTTGCAAATAAAAGTTCATACGTTTGTTCATTTTCTTCTCCTGCAATCATTGAAGTCAATTATTGTAGGCATAGCATTTTAAAATTCCTTCATATATTTTTAAAGTTTTGCTTAAATATATTAAATAATTAATTTGTGTAGTTTTTTTTAGCGAAAAACTGATTTATGTAATGCATATACATAGGTTATATGCAAAAAATTTTTAAAAATCTTTAATTCAAAGATTATTTTATAAATTGGGTCATATCCATTTAATCCTCTATCTACTGACGGTACTTAGAAGTACCACTCATTTTAAAATTACATGGAACATCAATTTTTACGAATACTCTGACGATACTTAGCACGAATATTCTTTTAAATCCACTCTTCCAAGATATGTGGCTGCACGGGTTCTATGAGTATTTTAGCAAGGAAGGCGAATAGTTTTATAGCAGAAATTACGTTTTCAGCAGACGTCATTTTCAGCGCAATGTGAAGATTAAAATTTTTGTTGCGAAAAATAGTTAATATCAAAATGTAAGTCTGTTATTTTTTTTTGTATGTAAATGAAAACCTTAGAAGATGATTTGACTATTTATTTTAAGAGAACAGTATGTATAATTAATTTTATAGTTGATTATCTTTAATTAATTAAGATAATTTCCTTAAGTTAAGTATTTTTTTTATGTATATCCATTAATTTTCTATGTAGTGATTCAGAAAGATATATTGCATGAAAAAAAACTACAGCAAATCATAATGCGGTAGATAAAGAGTTAATAGAAAAAATATATACCTCAATTTCCTTTGTGTGTTATTCTTTAGCTTTGGATTTTGAAATATTTGAAAGAATCCTAATTATAAAAATATTTATTTATTAAGTACCAACTTTTTTTAGAAATTCTTCTATCTCAATTTAATTGTTCCTTTGTATTCGATTTTATACATTAAATTATTAGTAACTATAGCGAATATATATTTATAAAAGTCTTTTCAATTACTAAGTAATATATTTGAACTTGTTTTCAATACTCACATATATTTTAAGGAAGTTGTGCAATTATAATTCACCCTCCTCTCTTCTCAAAGACTTACCAATTCGTCGATTAAATGGTCCGCGTCGGAAGAGCTTTGAAGGTCAGTGGGGATTTTCAGCTTAACGAACTCACTCAACAAGATCACCAAGCTTCAAAATCCCACAAGCATTCAACCTCTTTAAGTTTCCTCTTAAAAGTTTTAATTCGGAAAAGAAAGACTAAGACTCATTTTTCGAAAACTCATCTTCAAATGCAAGATAAATTTCCATTTCATTTCATTTAGTAGAAATAACTTATTTAAGTAACTTTTATTTAATTTTTTTTTGTTTCTCATCATTTTAATGGATTTTATATTATTTAAATGAAGTTATTAAGATAAAGTTATTAAGATTAAATTATTTAGATAATTTTCTGTTTCTATATTTTTATAAGAACATGACATCAGAAATTACATTCCAAATTAATCAGCTTAGTACTTTAATCAGTTAAGTATTGATTTGATTGACAGCAGAAGAAAAAAGAAATGCTTTTGAGATATCAAATAAGCTCACGTTTTGCCTGAATACCACATTATATGGTCTTGAAAGTAGTTTTTAGAATTTAATTAATATTAGCAATAAGACCAGTGCTTCTGAAACTTCCAATATTGGAGGCTCAATTATCAATCACGGTTTTCATCTAGTCCCTCCCCACATAAAATGGCAATGCATTGTTTGCAATAATAAAGTACTTTGACACTTGAACTACAATACACCCTTATTTATAAACCACACAAATTATTAATATAAATATTGCGTTCTATATATATGTTACTTTTAAGTAATAATTATTTTAAGTTTCTTTTAAATAATAATTATTTTAGGATTCTTTTAAATAATAATTATTTTAAGATTCTTTTAAATAATAATTATTTGAAGTTTATTTTAACTAATAATTATTTGAAGTAAATTTTAAGTTACTTTTAAGTATATAATTGGATATTATGTTATTTTTATAATTCAGAGCGTATTTTGTTTTGATTTATTTCATTCAATGAATAATTTTTTTTAAAAAAACTCTTTGGTTTCCGATGTGCTCGAGCCCCCAAATAGTGTTATTACGCCCCCTAGAGTTAGAAAAACGCTGATTAAGACAATTTATTGAGACAATGGCTTTGAAAAATTACCATGAGTTTATATTTTATTATTTTTGTACAATTTTGTGAGAGAGAGAGAGAGAGGGATTTTTCGCTGTATAGATACAGTTTAAATTTATTTTGTAATACTTTACAAAAAATTATTTTAACACATTTTATTGATCTGTCTCTAATGAACAGATGAAGACACTAGTAAATTTGTAGAAATAATCTTAGTTTTAATATCGAGTTAGGATTTAATATCCAAATAATGTAATATGGCTTTCGTGAGTATGTATTGTTAGAGCGCATTCCTAATAGAATACAAAGTAATTGAAAGCAAGAGTTAAAAAATATATAACATATATAAACTAATATTTCTACTTTAAAAATGCTTTTTTTCCTGCAATTGGTTTGCAATAGTGCACAATTCATTGAAAATCTTTCAGTTGCTCAATTCACACGAAAGATTGATACCTTAATTTTTATTTTCAAAGCGTATTTTAGTTTAATTATCATCAATACCGTTGTTTATTAAATCCAGATTGTTTCTGGGGTAAGCGCCAAGTTTCCCTTTTGACCGAGTTTCAATGGGCTTGGATGGTATATTTTTAATAAAACAAATAAATAAACTCAGTAAAAATAAATGTATTAATAGAAAAAATTTAGTAACATATATTTCATATATAACATATTTTTAAAATTTTCCGTTTATATTACATTTGACCCATTAAAAATATTACTTGTATGCCTCAATAGAATTTTTGGTAGTAACATATAATTTCATCGACCAGTTACGACTTATCAAAAGACGTCGCCAAATGCTGCGATATGCAGCCAAAAGAGGTAATCCTTTTACACTCGAGTTCAAGTACAATAAGAAAAAGAATATGAAAGCATTTGGCAATATATTTCCATTTGGTGAAATCTGATGACGGTATAATATTTAAGAACCAATTCTCTCTCTTTAAAACAAATTACCTGAGGTATTAACACTGTTTCTCATATTTTACATCATAAAAAGAAAAATTTCCAGGAACTTCTGTGGTGTAATTCAATTCCATATAAAATATAAAAATAAAATGTTTTCGATTACCAAATATAGTTGGGTTTCATTATCAAAAAATGTAAAGTTGTTTCAACTTTTAAAAGGAAGCTGAGCAAATATTTCCTACGATTGTATTCTTACTTTTTCTTGCATAGACTCGCTGAGTAAACTTTTAACATAAAAATACACTGTTCAGTAAATAAACTAGAAAATAAAAGTTTGAACAGACAAAAGAGCAAACATAAAAGGAATTGTGTCTTATCAACTCCAACCCATCATGCAAGCTGGAACATCAGGAAACATTACTGGACTTAAATCCAAAATGCAGCAATGTGTTTGGACACTTTATCGCAAGGAAGGGGGCTTACGGGAGGCGGTAAATTCACTTTATTCAACCTTACCAAGTTTTCCCACCATCAGCTAAATTCAATTTTATTTCGAGATATATATATTTTTTGCGTTTCCTTATTTTGATCTTATTTTTAACTTCGCTACACCTCTCTGGCGTCCTTTGTGTCCAAAAGAAAACGAATAAAATGTCAGAGTAGAGTTTTTCGTGTGTATATGTATTTTTTTCCTCTTCTCACACATATATACACAGCTTGTAGTTTATCAGTTCCTCTACAGTTACAACAAGAGGGAAAAAAGATCTACTTCATTGCTCGTGGCGCCCTCCTTTTGTAAGCAGAAGTCGTGTGGATGGATCTCCCCGTTCTATAGAATACTCTTCTCCCTTCACTTCTTTCAGTATCTTGTTGGGTTTTCTTCTAAAGATGGCTTTGGATAAAATACAGATGGGAAGTGCTAAAAAAGATCTTTTCGTACGAAATATTATTACTTCTATGGCTAATGGTGCAAGTCGTTGATAATGTAGCCTTCTTTGGATATAATGGTGAAAAAAATGAATCAAGTTTCATAGGGTGATACAATAAAGGCAATGGATGGAATATCATTTCTTTCTTTTTTACAAAATAAATTGTGATAACATATTTCTCGGTATTATGTGCTATGAAATTAATGCTATTATACTTCCAAACGTAGTTTTTTATGAATTGGAATAGATATTACAAACAATTATTGATTACACAACTACAAAAGGAGTTGTTTGACCCTTCATCTACCGCCTTATGATTTACTGCAGTTTTTTCATGCAATATTTTTTTTGAATCTCTTCATTGAAAATTAAGAGTTATACACACACACAAAAAAAAAATACTCAACTTTAGAAAATTTTTATATAATCCGTTAGACCTAATTAATTAGTTAAAGATATTCAACTGTAAAATTAATTATATACATTGTTCGCTTAAAATAAATAGTCAAATCGTTTCCTAAGTTGTTAATTAGCATACCAAAAAATAACGCACTTAACTTTTGACATAAACTACTTTTTCGGAACTAAAATGACAATCTTCGCAATCTGCTGAAAACGCCGTTAGTTGAAAACGCAGTTTCTGCTATAAAACTATTCACCTTCACTGCTAAAATACTCATCATATAGAACCCGTGCTGCCATGTATCTTGGAAGAATGAATTTCAAAGTATATTCCTGCTAAGTATCGTCAGAGTATTCATAAAATCGGTTATTCTATGCGATTTTAAAGCAAGTGGTACTTTTAAGTACCGTCGGTAGATAATTGCGATCGGTTATTTTGCGATGCATTTTATATTTACAATTCTTATATATTGGATACTAATATTTGTTGTACAAATAAAAAAAATATATAAGTTTGTATAATTTGCCATGGAGTTTAAAAGTATTTATGACGTAGAATTAGGAAAAACGAAAATTCATTTTGTCTACATCACCATTTCTTACTACAAAACTTGAATTATCTGATCGAATCGTCTATTTATCTCAAAATCCTGCATTTTTTACAAATTGTTTCAATTCCAATTCCGATTTCCCTAATTTTACAATAATGCTACGGCGATGTGACGTTATCATACGGGTAATAAAATTGTTTAAAAATTTGATTCAGATTAATTTACTTATCCTAAGATTTACATTTGACTAATAATTATTCAACAACACACGTTTTCTGAAATATGTTAAACAATACTACTGCTAGCAATTCTAATGAATTCGAAAAAGTTATCAAAAAATAATTTTAAAGTAATTATTGATGGCTTTATGAGGGCATTAATCTTTATTGTATTGCATTTAAATTAAATTAGTACTTCATTCATACGGCACTGTAGTTTGAATTTATTTGTAACATTATTTAATTTACTGAAAGATTACTTTTTATAGATATTGCCTTATTAATATATTACACCCACCATTTTAAGATTTAACACCTTTATTAAGATTTTCATTGTTTTAAATTAGTATAAATTAATCTTAAAGCATTTTACTGAAGAACATTTCATATTTTATCTAATTATAAATACTTTAATTTTCGAAATAATACACATACCGTAGCAAGATTCAGAATCAGTTTGGAAGTATACGAATTAATTTTGTTGGCAATCATGCCAAAGATATTATCTACAAATTATGAGAAAAACAAGCGGCCAATTGATCCCTGCTACCCAAGATTCCCAATTGACCCAGCTTCCGTTCCTATGATCTAGAATTGGAGTAAGGGATTTCGGAGTAAGAACAGACTATCTATCTGGCTCTATCTGAAAGCAGACGAAGCGGAAATAAAAATCTTCAGCCTCATAAGTCGAGCAAAAGGACTCTTCAAAAGGCTCAGAAGAGTAGATTTTTTTTTTTCAAATATAAATTGTCGTAGATATCTTAACGCTAGGATAACTCACTATGCTTACTGAAATATATACATTTACAGCAATAGTCACAGTTATTTTATAAAAATAAGTTGTTTTTACCAACGAAATTGCTTAGTATTTTTTTTTTCTTTCAAATATTTTCTTATTTAGCTTAAAAATTTAATTCAAAAGTAAAATTTATACACAGTATGTATTAAATATATATATTAAAGATAAATTATTATTTTAAAATCTATATATACGTATAAAGGAGCAAAACGATTCACTCACACATTTGGATATTTCTGGAACTATTAAACATACAGACATGAATAGTGAATGAGTGAATATTAATGTCGCACTGTTCAGCTACACGAGAACTTTTGGCGACGGACCACGTAATTTTTAACCAAGGTCAAGTGACGTGGACGACACCTGAGGTGGCACCCCCTCTCCTAAATATCACACCACACAAACGGGAGGACGATTGAGCTCTCGACAGATTTAACGTGCATCGCTGCTCTACACGGTGGGTCTACAGTGGTACTGGGCTCGAACTCGTGACAAAGTCAGCCATGATCCGATACCGTGACCACTCGGCTACCACGGTCACCCTACAGACATGGAATTTGGTTGTCATGTTTCTTCCATGGAGTGGAGACCCACTAAGAACAGATATGGCGAAAATTGGCTCCCAGGGAGCTTCACCGACTAATATTTTCGATTTTAAACGATTAGAGCGATAGAGACGTATAGACATGAAATTCGGTAAACATGTTCTTTTCATGGAGTAGAGGTTCACAATAAAAAGAGATTTACGAAAATTGACACTCAAGGGGCGTTGCAGGGGATAAAGGTTCGTTATAGATAAATATTCTAATTTTGAAACTATAAGAAGTTCAGTCTTGAATTTTAGTATTCATTTAGTTCATTTCATGTAGTAGAGACCAGCAACAAAAGATGTTTTTCGAAAATTAACCATCAAGAGGTGTTGAGGAGGATTAAGGGGTGTTATAGATAAACATTCATTTTTTGAAACTATTAGAAGTACAATTTTGAAATTTGGTAAGCAGATTCCTTTCATATAGAATAGAAGTCCACTATGAAACAGTTATTGTGAAAATCATTTATTAATGGATGTTGTGTTAGCTCAAGTGGCATTGGAGATTAATATTTTCGATTTTAAACTATTAGACGTATAAACTTGAAATTTGGTAAAGTAGTTCCTGTCATGGAGTATAGGTCCGCTACAAAAGAGGATTTGTGAAAATCGAACTCTAAGGGGAGTTGCGAGGGGTTAAGAAGAGTTGGAGATAGCTACATTCTCCTTTTTAAACTGCTAGACGTACAGTCTTGAAATTTGGTAGACATGTTACTTTTCTAGAGTAGAGGCCCACTACAAAGGAAGTTTTGCGAAAATTCAACTCAAGGGACGTTGCTGGGACTTAAGGGGAGTTATAGATAAACATTCCCCTTTGAAATTATTAGAACTATTTTTGGAATTTGGTGAGCATGGTTTTTTTTTATGGAGTAGAAGTCCGCTACGAAGGAACTTTTGCTAAAATAAACCCCCAAGGGAATTGTGAGGTGTTAAGGAGAGTTATAGAAAAAAAATTATGTTTTTATAAAATAAATTCCCGTTTTAGAGCTAACTAACCTACAATAATAAAATTTGGTATGCATGTCTCTTTTGTTGAATTAAAATCCACTAAGAACGGATCTTCCGAAAATTGACTCTCAGAGGGGATTTCGGGCCTTATTGATAAAAAATTTTCCGTTTTTAAACTATTAGATTTAGACTTTAAATTTGGCAATCCTGTTTATTTTGTTGAGCAAAAATCCACTCAAAATTAGTTTTGCATGCGAAATTACACTTTGAATTACGCGGTCATCACTGAGTCCCACCAACTGTATAAATTCGGGGTATTACTGTATATATAAACAATGAATTCTGATACAGCATAGCATTATGAAACACCCAGCTAAGCGTGCAGGTAACAACTAGTTATTATATATGAATTGCTTTCCAGTAAGCAAACAAAATTATTAAATAACAATTTCTCTAAATTGATATAATAATTTTCAGAAATTCTTCTCATATTCATTGTTATAAAGTAGTTGTTTAACATATTTTTCCTATAATCAACCGTATCGTAAGTTTTGTTATTATAGTACATTTGTCTGTGTTTTTTTCCCGAGACATTTATAAACACAATAAAATACATGAGAAAAATAACTATTTTGGTTCTGAAATTCTGATAAAGAGTTGCTCTAAATGATGAAAAGATAAAAAAAAGTATACTTCAATGTTTAAATAACTAATAGAAAGTACAAAAATATACTTAATAAATGTGAGCTGAAAAACTGTTGAGAGTTTTATCTTTAAGATAATGTATTATTTGTTTATATATGTTCTATTAACGAAATATCTGCGCAATTAAACGTTTACTGTAACATTAATTTATTTAAAATATTTTACTTAACTTCCAGCATTTCTTATTAAAAAACGTATTGTATTAAATAAAAAAAAATCTATTAAAACATATTTTTTTATTTATATTTCACTAATTTTTTTTTCAATCGTTGTGTTAAAAGTATTTTTAACCCTGTCTAAAAATAATATGAGAAGAAAATTTGTTTTTAATTAGCTACCAATAAAATTAAAATAAAACAGTCATTTTTATAAATATAACATTTTAATTTATTGTTGAAAGTTATGGTCTTTCCCCTTGTTAAAGAAATTTTGGTAATAAATTAAATTAACTTGCTTTGATAAGTCTGTACATAATTACGCATAACTGAAGTATACGCACAAACTTATTTTAAAAAAACAAAATATTTTTTATGCATTAAATGACTTCAATACTATTGTTTAATTTCAAAAACCTCATGCTGTGTTGTATTGAAAATTAATTTCATGTTAACTCAGATGTAGCTTTTAAAGTATTCACATTGTGTTATTTACGATTTGTGTTGCTACTCAAAAAATTATAGGCTACAATTATGCCATGTTTAAAGGATGTCTTCATAGTTTCTTAAAAATGCTACAAAAAATGTCAAAAAGTATCTAATTGAGGATAAAATCATGAAATAAGTGCATGAGATTTATTGTGATAAATACTTTCAAATCAATTATTCTTTCTAGAATAAAATAACATACTTTAAAAATATCCTGCATATTAGAGGACAAGATATTCTGTAAATAACTTCTTGTTGTCTAAGTAAAATAATTATCAAATCTGTTCAGTTAACGTCAAAAACATCTGCAGTAATATTGTTATTGCCATAAAATTTACCAATTAATATACAAAGTAATAATTACAAGAATGAATATATCTTTATGGATTTACAAACATATGAAATTTCACTTCAAGTTCCTTAAAAGAATAATCGCTGACATTATCCCTAAATTGATTGGTACAGAAAAAATAACGCTAAAGACTTATTTCCTTCATTAATATAATGATAAATGGCGACAAGCATGTCATGCAGAGGAATAATAATGAAGAAAAATAAGAGAATTCCTGAAGTTAGCTCTCTTTTATCTAAGTCTTATTAGATGTTTTGGGCGTATACCCATCCATCAGCATTCATATCTCATTTTCATTCCAAGGAAAATAAATCCATTCGAAAAATAATACAAATAATGTGTGGTGTTTTATCTATTTTTTTATTTTATTTCTTATTTGTTTACTAATTGCAGAAATACACTGAATAAATTAATTTGAATAAAATATAATTGATACAGATCTATGAGATTTGTGCTAAATTATATATCAATGTTATTAAGAAAGCTATTGGTAAACCTAATAAAAACATTTTCACATATAAAGAATCAAGACTGTGTAATATGTTTGTCCTGAAATAAAAGCAATACATATGTTAAAAAACGCTTACTAAATTCCTTAATGCATATTGTATCACAAAAAGTAGAATATTTTGTAATGAACTCTATTAATATATAAAAGGAATAATTCGTGAAAAACAAATTCATTTATACTTAAATACTACATACAATCAGTATGTATATGCAAATATAAATTAATACATATTTTGTATTTTAATATTCATTTGTATGCTGATTATATATTGCTTAATTACATTGTTTCTTACCAATTACAGTAGTAGCTTTTTACTTAAAATTTACAGGTAAGATATAAAATTAGAAAAATTAATTATCATCAGGAACGACTTATCATTATAGAAGAGTTCTCTCTTTAATTTGAAGAAGAGAACAAGATCATTCCCCTAGAATGTTCAGTGATGTTTTCATTTAAAATTAAAACTGAAATATATACATTTTCACAAATTGTAATTAAATATATATATATAAAGGTGAAAATAAAAAAACACACACATATATATATATATATATATATAAGGAGTAAATCAAGGAGATTTTCAAAAGAAATTACTTTGTTAATTTTAGTTATAGAAAAATTAATAGTTTAGATTATTTAAAATTCCTTCCAACTTATATTATTATTTATTCAAAAAGACGCCAAATCTGATAAGCTATTTTTAAAAACTGCGTTTCTCTTATTTTTTTCGTTAGTAGATTACGCTCAAAATTTAAACATAAAAAAATAAACTGAAATATGGAAATAATGTTAGATATGAATTTGGTACATGTTTTAAAAGTGGGACAAATCTGAAAATTATTTTTAAATGGTATGCATTATAACAAATTACTTTCAAAAGAGAAACTTCAGCAACATTTTTAAGCAAACAAAAAGAAAAAAATGAAAAATTTAACTATTAAATCTTGGATAATATTTCTTGCTATGCAACAATTATAGTATATTTATTGATTTTCATTTGTAAGCTATTTACACGTAAGTAATTTGAATGACATATGCTCACTAATATGTCATAACCAATGACATTCTAGCTTTGTATAAAGGTTTCCCCATGTAATTTATTGTAAAATACGATAATGACTCCCCTGCCACCATAAGTACTCAAAAGAGGAATGTGAATGAAATTTCTCTTTACATGTGCCAGTGAATGAGTCAACCTGGATCATGTACCAACATTGTTTTTAAAGAGGAAAAATGATTGAAAATAACTAAAAATGGAAATAATTTAGTATTTGCATCGAGCACATAATAATTTTTTTGGAAGCTTTCTGAGCAATCCCTTTAAAATTTGAAGAAAATGCAACACCTAGCATTATTATTATTTAAAATAATAGCGCACTTAGCCATTTTATTAATACGGCAATGCCTTTCTTGAAAGGAATAGTTTATCAAACATTTAGTATTTCTTTTGATTACGGTAGAAAATTGTGGCATATATAGTTGTTTCCTCTAGCTGCTCAGAGAAGCTCTTCTCCGCATCATTTTACTGTGAAACTCAATGAAAGCCCCTAGTTCTTCGTTCTTGGCTATGCTCTTCTGTAATTTGATATTGTTATCCATCTCCAGTCTCATGATCTGGGGAAAAAAGAACAATTTTGTTGTTAACAAGACCACAGTTACTGTTTCTGTGCAACAAAACGATCCCACCCGTTGAAATCATCATGATACTTTTGTAAGCATATCACCAGATTACCCAGCTGAGTGTCTTGTAAACATTATAACTCTCTCTCTCTCTCTCTCTCTTTCACTCACTACTGGCTTTCCTTCTTTTTCATTTTGAAATTCAGACTGCTTTGTTTATTTCCAGATTTTTTTTAAACGGAT
>BMAV01010897.1:89698-104086 GCA_019973955.1 Trichonephila inaurata madagascariensis
GTGTAATCTGGGTCAATCGTTGAGCAATCATGGACCACATGTTTTCTCTCGGCGAAAGATCCGGAGAGCGAGCCGGCCAGGGAATCAATTCAATCTAGTGATTGACAAAGAACTTTTGGACAATGCTTGCCACGTGTGGTCACGCATTATCCTGTTGAAATATGGCTGTGGCCAAGCCCTGAAGGTAAGGAAAGACAACTGGCTCCAACACCTAGGAGATGTAGCGCGGCGTACTAGAGCAGTGCGAGAGTGATATCCAATACCACCTCATACCATAATACCCGGTGCAGGACCAGTGTGGCGGTGCATAACGCAGCTGTTCAGCATCCTCTCTCCACGGTGTCTCCAGACTCGAATCCGACCATCGTGGTGTTGCAGACAGATGCGTGACACTTCAGTAAAGACAACTTCATTCCATTCTGCCGCCCACATTCTTCTTTCATAGCACCATTGGCGGCGGAGACGTCTGTGGTTCTGCGTCAAGGGTAGCCCAAGCAATGGACGCTTTGTGGACAGACCACTCTGCTGTGAACGGCGTCGAATGGTACGCGCAGACACTGAATGATGCGTTACAGACTCAATGTGATGTGCTATGGTTCATGATGTGACTAAGCGATCCGTCACTGCCATGCGCACAATTTGCCTGTCCTCAAATGAAGTGGTGGACTGAGGTGGATGCGATCAACCACGTTGGTACATCGTACCCTCCTGCATCCAACAAACACATATCCACATTACAGTTGTTTGGTTTCGTCCAACACGACTACCGATTTCCGTGAAAGATAATCCACAATCTCGGTAGGCCACTATCCTTGCTCTGACGAACTCGGATACTTGATCAAAAGCTGATCACTGTTTTTTACGAGACATAACTGATCGTTTTTTGAAAAAACCACAAGAAAAACACAATTGTCGAACTTGAAATCGTCAAAATCTCCAAGCCTTAAATAGCGGTTTGGGGTGGCGCCACAGGGGCTCGTGATGTGTGTCTGCGCTGAAATTCTAATCATTTGCATATCTCACCTCCGCTAATGCATGTTGTAAATTTCATGTTATTTGCATGCTTCCTTCAGGGTGTTACATTTACGTTGGCCAGCAGTGTATTTTATATACAACGCCCCATTCAATACGAAAACCTAACATAAACATTACCAGGAACTTGGAAAAGAAGGTACTGTTCTTTCTCATCAGGACACCAAGAAAAGATTATTAAAATGTTGTTCTGAATTATACAAAAAATCCATGTCCCTTGAATATTGTAAGGTGATTTGTGAAGTCTGAAACAAGGCTCAAAATGTAAACATTGGTGACACGGTGATAATTAACCGTTATCTTTTTGATGTTTTTCGGAGAAATATCTCTCAATCCCTGATTCTATTTTAAGGTATCCGACTAAGTTCGGAACCGTGATTTTGCAAAAGCGTATAAATGGATAATATTTATGATATTCAGTGTCACTTAGATTAGAAAATATAAAGTTGTTTTAAGAATATTATTAAAATAAAAAGTTATTTAAGTACAATATTTTGACAAAAAATGAAAATAGAATGACCCAGTTTCAAAATATTCTCCTTTTATGAAAAATGCTTCTATTATAATAATATTTTGTCTGTATACAGCTCATACTTCTTTACAGAGGCTCAACAAGAATTTTTGAAATATATAACTTAGAAGTGGGTTTATCATATTTTACGACAACAGAGGGGAGAAATTTTAAGAAAAAAAACCGATAATTATTTAAATTGGTAATAACTGAAAATAATGTGAATTTTTCAAAAAGAATAGTTCAGACTCTCTAGAGAAGTCTTTACTTTATAAAAACGCGCTCGCGCCCGCGCGCGCCAAATATTATTATTTTAGAAGCATTTTTTATAAAAGGAGAACATTTTGAAATAAGATTATTCTAAGTTATTTCTTTGCTAAAATATTGTATTTAAATAATTTTTTTTGTCAAAATTTCCTTAAAATAATTTTATACATATATTCTAATCTAAGTGACACTAAATACCAAGAAAATTATCCGTTTATGCGCTTTCTATAAAATCACGGTTCCGAATGTAGTCGGATACCTTAAATATTACTTTATGCGAATATATATCTATGTCAAATTTCACTAATAAAATAATGAAATCATCTTCAAACGTAATTTTAGGTGATGTATCTTACAAATGCCACTCTCATATGGATGGGACTTTTTGAGGCACGCCTAGCGGAGAGTTAAAAGTGGCAAAGGACTATTTACGATTTACTTCATAACTTTGAACTACAGTCAAGCGACGAGAATTGCACATGTATTGGAAACCCACTCTCTAAATTTCTATACAATGCCCTCTAAATGGCATATTTTCAGTGGCATCAGGACTCGAAATCCCATGTATACATAATTAACTCTGGACTCGAAGTCGCAAATTAGGACTACTCAGCTACCACGGCCTATGGTAGTCAAGAAATGCATGAACAGAGTTTGCAAAATTAGCTAAATATTAGAAACCATAAGCATAGAGAAATAGACAATTATTATTAATACAAGAAAATATCGCTTTGTAAGCGTTTTCATATTTTTTGAAAAAATAGATTCTTTTTGTAATAAGCAAAAAATTATTTGCTCCCCCCCCTTTATAACTAACGTTTAAAATATTTTCTTTTTGGCAAAAAAAAGGAATATTTTTTTTTAATAAATTTTAAAAATAATTATCTATTTTTGACATGAATTATATATGCAGTTTTTACAAGTAAGTACAATTCAGACATTATATATTGATATATGGATTTCATATTCAAAATTGGATGAAAATTAAAGCAGACTTTATTGCATTGAATATTGCTTTTCGCGCGTACATCTCACACCTAACATTCAAATTACAGAAGAATACATTATATATATATATAGATATGTGACTTACTGCATTATTTCAAATAACATGCAGAAGTATAATAATTATATGATTTTATAAAGCTTAATATCAATTTTCACACCAATGTGATAAAAAATAAATAAAATTTTTACATGTAATGAAAAATTTTATTATTATTTTTATTACATATAATTAAGTATAATTGTTTCTTATAATCCATCCATAAGGTATTTTTATTGAAAACTTTAAAAATTTAACTTGCTACAATTTTATCAAAAAAACTTTTCCCGCTTTTAAATCCTCATTACATTTTGCAGAAAAAGTTAAATTAAATTGCATAGAATCTATTTTTAATTTCCTTAGTAGGTTTTACAAGCTTAAATTCATGAGAAATAAATCGTCTTTTGTTGCACGAATATTTTAAAATTCTAAATTATATAGGTAGTTGGAAATATTCAAGAGGTAATTAACAACAGATGTTTAAATAAAAATGCTGTCTGTTGCTATTTTAGGATGAGCGGTTTTATCAAAAACAGAATTAATGGTATGGCCGATTATCCCCAAAACGATTGCAAATTTTATGATGTAGAATTTTATATACTTTATTAAATAATGAAATATGACAGTTTTCTGAATGAAATTTTTACCAAATACACGTTTAAACTGTTCTCAATTCAGGGATTTAAGTACTGGATTGATCTACAGCATCCCATTCTGCATATCCAGTGTAGCTGCATAATTTACAGAGAATGCATTTACTTTAAGCTCAATAAATTCCTGTTTGAACAGGAAATTATGTAAGCATTGACAAACGGGTTTGTTTAAGTTACTCATCTGTTTATTGTCTACATGTGCCTCATGATTGTCCGATTGTGTAGTGATTGACTTATCCAATATGCTCCCATTATTCAAATTCCATCTTGAATATGGAAACTAATGCTAAATGGAACGCCCATAGGTGGTCAATGCATGATAGGACTCATTTTGAATTTCAAATTCCTAAGTAGATGAAAAAGGATAACAAAACTGATCGTTAAATCGAGTTCGGGACATTTCTGATTCAACAATTGAAGACTGTCGATATTTATCTCTACAAATGGTTGAAAGTAAAAATAATTGGAGTGAGATTAATTTTAGTTCGTGAACTTATCTGACGGAATTTGCGAAGAATGAATGTTTAAGTACGGCAATAACATCATATCACAATTTAATTTACTTGGGTATTATATAAATTTAATAATAGATTAACATCATTCTTTTCTTACCTTAATGCAATTGAATGAATGATTAAATTTTATTTTCATTTAATCTTTGTTTTAATTAGATTAACTTTTCATTAAATGTCTTTATTAGTTTATTGAAGGAGATCTAAAGTTTTTCAAGACATCTAAATGAAAAGCTCTTAAATCTGATAGATTATTTTTTTTGTAATCCATATTCTGAATTAGTTAAAACAGAGGTCGGCAAACTGCGGATCTTAAAACATTTGCTTCAATGTATTATGTAAAAAATAACTATATCAAATAAATATTTTTCTTTTTCACTTTTTTCTTTAAATTATTTATTGAAAAAAAATCTTGCATTTTCTTATACATTTTAACATTTGACTGCCTTAAGGCAATTATAATTTTGTATTAAATTATTTTTCATTGACAAAGTTTACTGAGAATCAGTGAAAAATTTAGAGTTTGATCTAAATCAGAAAAAAATTCATTTTTTTTTTTTTTGGCAAAATGCTGTTATGTTAAAACACTCCTTAAATTAATTTCAAGCAATGTTTACTTATTTGCATCCATGAATTGAAGAGTATTGATGAATGGACAAGATACACCTCAACTCCCAAAAGAAGTGACAAAAACAAATTGCATTTTATGTGAAATGCTGAAGAGTTAATAAAAACAGTATTCAGAAATGACTTTTGTATGCTAGAGCAATTAAAGTCAATTTTAAAGCAGACATGAAACTTCAGAATAAATTACTTTAAGATATCTGACTACGTTCGGAATAGTTATTTTTCAAAAGTGTATAAATGGACAATTTTTATGACATTTATGGTCACTTAGATTAGAATACATGTATAAAATTGTTTTAAGAATATTATTATAGTAAAAAAAAATATTTAAGTGCAATATTTTGACAAAATTTAACATGGAATTACCTACTTTCAAAACATTATCCTTTTGTGGGAGAAATGCTTCTATAATAATAATATTTTCCCTACATGCATCTCTAACCTCTGTACAGAGCCTGAATTAAGAGTTTTGAATTATATAACTAAGAAGTAGATTTATCCATATTTTAATACAACAGAGTGGAGAAATTTATAGAAAAAAACACCGATAATTATTTTAATTGGTAGTAACTCTGAAAATAATGTGAATTTTTCAAAATTAGACTAAAGGAAGATATTATTATAAAAGCATTTGTCATAAAAGGAGAATGTTTTGAAAATAAGTAATTCAAAGTTCATTTTTTGCCAAAATATTGCATTTAAATAATTTTTATTCTAATAATATTCTTAAAACAATTTTATGCATGTGTTCTAATCCAAGTGACACTAAATATCAAAAAAATTATCCATTTCTACGCTTTTTTTAAATCACTGTTCCGAGCGTAGTCGGATACCTTAAAGTAATATTGGTAAGGATATATATTTTCATGAGGCTTGAAAGTTTAATTCCCAACAGTATGATATTTCAACAGTGGCTTTTCTTACACTGAGTCACAAAAATAAAGATATCTTAGATCTTAGTTTTCGAAGGAATAAAAATATTATTTTAAGTTGAGTTGAGTTGAGTTGAGTTGAGTTTGGTGTTTTATGGCGCAAGAGCCAGTTTTGGCTATACTGCGCCAAACATTCATAGGTCTGTGATGTGGACGGGAAAAGAAAAGAAGAAATTAGATAACAAGATGGAGGGTTGAAAATAGAGAAGGATTACTGGGGTACCCCGGGGTCGTGACACCCGTGTTTAACAGAGATAGTAAACCCCTTGGGAAAAGGAAAATATCACTAGGGTACCTCGGGATTGTGACACCCGTACCCACCTAAAGAAGGTGAGCCCCCTGTGAGAGGATATTATTTTAAGAACTGAAACTTAACTTAATTAAACATAAACTTTTGAAAAAAATTTGATTTGCTGGAGCTCGACGGTCTTGAGCATGGCCATATGTGGAGTCCCCGCCCACCTCCTGCATGCGTCTCTGGGGTATCTCAGTTATACAGTTTCACTTACACACACAACTTGGCTCTTCCCTCCTAAAGTTTGTTGACACCTCAGTTAAACTAATTTTTGATTGAGAACATATTTATAACCCCGTGCACCACAAATTATCACACAGGGGCTTACATAGAAGCAAGCGTGAAGCACACACATGACAAAGAGAAAAGAAGGATTACAATACAAACACACATCTATGTCTTACCCGGGATTCGAACCTATACCCTACGACCCCACAATCAACGTCACTGACCACTATACCGGATGGGGGACTCAGTTAAACTATTGTAAACAGGTTTGCTAACAATGGAGAAAAATTACAGAGAACAATATCTGCTTGCAAAAAAGACCCCTATTATCTAGTACAAAATGAAATAAAAACGTCACAAAACATTTCATTTCATATTCATTTCATTTAAATTAAATAGATAACGTAGTGATACAGTGTCAATAATATCAATAATACTTTGAACTGACTTTTTTTGAAACAGTAGCTATTAACAGTATATTTAATAATCGTAATATAAAACTCGATATGAAATACATGTAATTATACATTAATTTAAATGAATAAAATAGTGGTGGATATATATCTAATACATTTAAATTAATGCGATTATTTCTCCATTAAAAGTGAAGATAAAAACTGATTGAAGTGAATAATCTTAGAATACAGTGATGTATGATCCGTAAAGGGTAAAAAATTTGTAAATAAAAAGAAGATAACCGTACTTTTTACTTAGTATGCCTGTCAGTGGATAGAATGTTACAGAGAGATATTTGGGTTTCCCGCAGTTTAGCAATTTACCTAGCTGCGTGCTGTAAATAGGGGTTACATTTGCGTCGGAGAGATTTAATCAATCACCCCTACTTTGCCACATAGCCCAAATTAATGGTTGTTTCAAAGATACTTTTCGAAAATACCTTTTTTTTCTACTCTGCCGCATTGAATCACGTTTTTGTACCGTCACTGAATTTGAAGGTATTATGTATCTTTTTCACAGAAATTCAAGCATTTTTTTTTTTTTTTGATTGAAAAATGTTTGAAGTATCATCAAATTTTTTTAAGAATTGTATGCTGTTATAGTACTTGGATCATTGATCAAAATATTATTTATCCATTAAATATCCAATCAAATTTATGACACAGATAATATCATATCAAAGAATTACAAAACGTTTGTTTATTTTTCTGTATGATACTACTTTCTAGCATCAATTTCTACAAAATGTTGCATATTTCACACTCATAATTTTAAGCCACCATTATAATTCAATTTATTTCTTCTTTAAGTATTAATATCATTTGTGACCATAACTATTTTAAATAAGTCAAATCACTCTAGTAATTTTTTTTTTGTATTTTCCCCACGATTTAAAATTAGTGGTAGGTATATTTAGATACATTACATATTTCAATTTAAAATGAGGGGAAACATAAATTGTTATTAAAGTTTGTTCAACAATATACTATGTCACACATTATATAGTACTTTTGATACATATATAAGTAGCTGTTTATAAAATATTTTTTACCCACGTACAGACTGTGTGTGTGTGTTTCAGTTACTATACCACATAAACTCCTGATGTAGAAAAAAATAATTTAAATTCTCAAGCTCGTTCAAAGAAGACTTTAAAACTTTCTTTTACGCATGCATTAAAAACAGCAGAATTTTTATTCAGATTCAGAGAAAAAAATACAATCGTAAATAAATAAATAAAGCGATAAGCTTCTTTTTAAAGATATCCAAACCGTGCAACGGATTAAAGAAAAATGTTTTAATAGAAACTCCTGAAAGGCGTTCGAAAGAATTAAAAAGAGGAAATCGAACGCAAAAAAAAAAGTCGGAATAAAGCGAATTCCATCGCCAGCAGCTTCTTTTGGAACGCACAATAAGCAAACTATTGCGAATACGTTACAATGCATTTTCGATAAGACCATCAATGCTTATTCTTTTCTCCCTTTTTCAATGGCTTCATCATCAAAAATTATCATGTGAAATGTTAGTCTTGACATTTATTCAAAAGCTCAACAAAGTGGAAGGAGTTTTTTCCTTCACCTCTCGCTTATTGTAAGTTTACTTCGGGGCGGCTTTCTGCTCGTCGAAATTCAGATTTGAATTGCTTTCTTAAGCAAACGCTTTTATTCCATGTCCTCTTCTTCATTTGTTCATTTATTTACCCATTCGTTTCTTTTCCTATCCTCCGGCCACGCCAGACAGTCTATTAGGGAGTCAATCAGTCCTAACCCTATCCGATGTTCTCCCTTCTCCCAGCTCTTTTGTTATACAAGCCAGTTAATTGGACGGCAGGAAAGAGGCCCGATATAAACCACTATATCCTTCCACCAGTACAAAGACCCATAAACAGGGGGAACTTAATGGAAGAAATCAAGGAAACAACTTGGGATAAATAGAGTCTTTGTGAGGACATGCTTTACTTTTCTCGATAAAGATTTGCCTCCACCAACAATTCACGGTCGCCATCAACAATGGTTTAAGGCTATCGCCACCAGTGTTTGTTATCGAACGAAATTCTGCAGGTTATAAACGAAACCAATATAGAAGCTGTAAATGAAGGAAAGAGGTATGGATGCCTGCGTATCGGAAGTTTTGATAGCAAAATGGATTAAGCTCGGGTTTACAACACGTTTTGGGATATCGTTAATGAGGGATTGAGATCCGTCGATCTTTTGCAGCAATAATTACAAGGGGGATTCCATAACTCTGGCTGATTGAGCGATGAAAATTATTTTCTTCTGGTTTTCTAATTACCTGAGAGGGTATTTGTAGTTTCAAGCAGCCATGTTCTCTGAAAATGGGTAAATATATTAAGGTTTGATTCCACTAAAGGTATTTAATGTTCTTATACAACTGTTTTGTGTGATGTTTAGCCTGTAAAATCTTCATTGCTAGTTTGCAATAATATTAATGACAATAAAAGAAAACATTTAATAAAAAAGTTAGGAAATGAAAAAGAACGAGATTTTGCAGTACAAACGTAACTCGCAAATTCTTTCAAATGTATTTTATGTATCTGTTTTCAACAAAAGTTTACTTATCATGTGGTTTTAAGCCTGTCATTTGCTAAATGAAAACAATTAACACTTAGTTTTTATGTTATTTCAGTTTAATATTAGTTCTCCAGAGGGAATAAGAACAAAACAAATGTAATGTTTTCTCGGTTAAGACATAAAAAGAAAAAATTTGTTTCGAATCCATTATAAGAAATTATTAAAAGATGTGTAATTTTTCCAAATTGATAGTAGGAAAAAAGTTTTTCTACATGGTTAGAATTTGTGATGAGATAAATGTAATAAACAAAGTTATATATGATAGATTAAATTTATGTAATCAATAACAAATTTTATATTATTGTTTGATTATTTTATAAAATGACGTTTTCAATACGGAAGAAAATATAATAAATGTCTTATTGTCTCTTTAGATGTTGCTAATACTTAATTATGTATACATGGCTCAATTAAAAGCATAATTGCAATAGTGTAAACAAGGGTGGAGTTTGGGAGTTTAAAACCCTACCATACTTCAACAAATTTTTAATTTTTAGCTTAAAGACTACGTCTCGGTGCTTTCGCTTACGTTTTCTTAAAAATATAACCCGTCTCATAAAAAAAGCCTGCGTACGCCACTGTACCTTGCATTTCACGCGTTTATCACAAGTAAAGTTATGCCACAAAATAATATTTTTCCACTACAGATATTTATAGAATCAAAATTTTTCCAAAATATTTCATTTTTCTGCCTACAAATTATTTTTTTTATCAAATAAATGCCAAATTATACTTAAAAACATAATTCATATTATGCATTTTTGAGTTTGTTATAATATAATGAAAAAGGAAATGTAGTTAAATTTGAATATCTGCAATTTCAAGATTTGTGATTGTATTTCTATTTGAAATACATAAATAGTAACACATGATTCTTTTAGGTGTTTTTTTTTTTTTTACTTGATTACTATAATTTTGACAAATAAAAGCACAATTTTCTTACATGATTAATTCATGATTTAGGAACGTTGATTGTTACTCCATCACTGATCCAATTTTCACAGCTTTTATTTTTTTTAAAGAATCTATGAAATTATAATCTTAAGAGAGAATTCTATTAAGAACTTATAACAGAGGCTTCCTTATTAAAAAACATTTATTAACAATAAATTTTCTGCTAAAAAGTAAATTTTTAAATACTTCGAAAGCGAAATGCATCTATCAAAACCAGACAACATTCTTTTAAGGGTCTTCATAGGATACAAGTATAGCTCTAACGTGGTAAATTTTTCAAGTGAAAGCAATTATTTCAATTCATTGCCGTAAGCAAATGGAATTATTATCAACAAAGCTCACTAAGTAAATAATAATATTTCTAATATATGCTTTTAGAGAGTACTTTTTTTCTTGAGGTAAGTATTGTATCAACAATAATTTATTTAGTATTAATTTTTAAGTATTATTAAATATTAGTATTATTAAGTATTAATGCTAAAGGTATAATTATGGTATGATTATTGTATAAATGCTAATATATAATAAGTGTATAACTGTTAATATATTAAATGTATATGATAATATTTGTCCAATATAAATATACACATCTATATAAAATCAGATACAATTGTGTATTCATCACATTCTTTTCACGGATTTTCGAGTAGTCGAGGTGGCCAAGTGGTCATGGTCGCGAAAGCTTGGCAGATGGTGCTTCTGTCAAGTCGTGGATTACGAAAGGCCTGTCGTCGAAAGGAATGAGGTGCTCGTTAAATTCGTTGAAACTAAAAGTCCTCACGTTGGTGTGTGTAGAATTTTGGAGAACGGAGAATGCCGACCCACACGTTTAGTCCTAATGACACACATACTTGACGGAGGGTCAGCATTGTGAGGTTCGTTGCCAATAGTTGTACTGTTAAAAAGTGATGTTACTAAACAATTAATCAATAACGGATTTATTTTAGTTCATCCTAAGCGGTTCTTGAATAACGGGATGTACCTCCTTCCTGTAAATTGTATTTGTTTTTTGCTTGGTTTTTAGATGAACATATATATCCCATAAAGAAGAATTAGGTACATTAAAAAGTATTAATTTAAAAAAGTTAAAGATAATTGTATTTCTAGTTGGGTTTTTTTTATACTTTTTTAAACTTTACGTCTTTTACTAATTTTCTTAAAAAATAATTAGAATGAACGCTTTTATTTTAAACATCAAATAATCAATTTATGTATTGAGGGTGTTACTAATCTGAATCTTACCCTTTTTTTTAAATGTTATGATTAATTAGCTGATGAGCATATCTTTTTCTCTAATTTTGAAAATCTAAAAGTGAAGGAAAAAAGTTTTCCTCTTACGTTCTTTATAGAACTTCCCAACAGATAAATAATTTAAGCATTTTTTTAAACAATAAATATGCAAGCATCATTTGGGAATCTAAAATGGAATTTTTTTCTATTAAAAATGTATGTGAGCTATGAATAACGCCGAGATGCCTCGTTTAAAAAAAAATGATTCCGCCTCGATCCTTTTTTTCCCAATAATTTAAAAACTTAAGGAAAAAAGATTATTTTTTTGAAAATCCAGACTTTTATTTTACTTCCGAGAAGTAATAAATGCACATGAATAAAATCACACACACACGAGAAATTTTTATTAAAGTTAAGCAGGTACTTTTTTTTTTGTTTTAAAATGTAAATGAAAACCACTGCATTTTTTAAATAGTTAAATGAAAATTTAATTTTTTCGATTAAAAAATTGCACAGGCTTCTGACCAGGATAGCACAATGTTCCTCAAACTGTAGGGAGCGCACCCCTAGGTGGTGAGCATATTGAAAAGCCGAAAATAAAAGATTATTTCAAGGAATCATTAATTTACTGAAAGTAAACAAAATACATTCTGACATAATAAAAAATAAAATTAATATCTACACTGATACAATGCACTTATAAATGCATCAGTGCAGCGCAATGTATTATATAGTTAATTTAACTATACTAAGAACAAGAGTTTAACAATTACCAGTGACCCCATGGGCTTGTCATATATAAAATTATATAGAAAAATTAAAGTTATCTTGATAATTTTTTTGGCTTATAAATAAACAACTGCCGATTAAAAGTTATGCGATTCGCTTCCCAATGCCTCCCTTTTCCACGTAGGTTGGCGTATGTAATGTATTGTGGGAGGGGGAGAAAATGAATAAATAAGAAAATCCTCCTCTCTCTGATATAAGTAAATCCTTCGCAAACAGTGTCAAGATCCTTTAATTGCATTCCAAAGCCTTCGGAATAATTTTATGGATAGCAGTACACAGGAAAGATCGTACTTCAGTAAGATGTATATATATGCCAGTTGCATTTAACGCAGCGGCTGGGAGAGACGTATATATACGCCGAGGTAACTTAAGAGGTTAAAGTCGTATAGTAGCTTTAGAGGCGCAGTATAGTATTATTGAAATCAATGCATTGTTATTTGTATGGAGGGGGGGGCGATGAAAAATATGATTGATATAGGGTCGTGACTATTGAAAGTTTGAGAAGCAGTGGGATAGCATATATTTCAATACATATTTTAATGCTTAATTTGGTTTTTATCAATAGAGTAAGAGTCTAACAGTTAATTAAATATATTATATAATTTTAATGCACACACGCACATCAGTAGTTTTCTCTCCATTTATTACCAATCAAATAAAATGCAATAGTTCTATTTGTTTATTCTTCGTTCAATATACTTTTCAATGCCAAAAGAAGTACTATGCTTTGACGTTTTGATAAACAACAAGATATTTCAAGCGTCCAACTATATCTATTTCACATTCAAGAGATAGAAGTTAAGTCTCTTTTGCATTGAATAAATGAAACTACCGAACAAAAGTTAAATATCTGAATATGCTTAAATTTCTCTGAAAGATAAACATACAGTTTCCTATTTTTCATTCTCTTTAGCAACTTCTTTATTCGGTAAGAAGTTTGTAAAATAGTACCTTTTATTTAATACTACTTTTTTTTATAGATCGTTAGCTGAGGGACTGCTAATGTTCCCGTATAAAATAAGGAAAATTTTGATTAATTTTGATTTTTTTGAATTGTTTATCATTTTTTTTCAAATACGTAAAAAAAAAAAAATCATATATTTTATCATTTTTTATACAGTATTCATGATAGTAAAATGAATTGAATGAGAATATATTAACGTCGCACTATAAAGCAACATGAGGGCTATTGGCAACGAACCTCGTAATTTTGAGCCTCTGTCAAGTGACGAGGATGACACACACACACCTGAGCTGACAAACCGTATCCTAACTACCACGTCACACCAATTGGAGGATATTCAGCCTTGACAAATTTAGCGTGCATCAGCCCATTCTACCCGGTGGGTCTTCGGTGATAACAGGAGAATCTGGCTACTAGTTCATGAGCATCACTAGTAAAGTTAGTTGACTGCATTACATTACAATAAAAAATATCTAGATCAAAGATTAATACATTAGGATCATTAAGTCTACATTTGCAACGAAAAATTACATATTGCACTAAATTTGATTTCTGTATTTTTCCCTATTAGATTTCGATCTTTGATCCACTTGAAAAATATTAATATGTTTTCCACATTTTCATTTACATTCATTTTAAATTACTTACAATGCAATTTATTTTTCACATTTCTCTCAATAATCATTTAGCGTAAATTAATTTACTACTTTATATTTTTGAAAATCATAATCATTACTTCAAATTTGAGTTGTGGGATCATACGATACAGGAAATGTTTGACTGCATGCTTAACCACTTGCCAGTGTCACCCGAATACAGTTCGTGCAACTACTGCGTGCAGTATTTGTGATGCCCGAACTGACTTCGGGCAGGAGAAAAATTAACGTTTCTATTTTGCAAACCCCGAGCTGAGTGTGTTTCTACTTTAGGATACTTAATTCACTATTTTCCTAGTAGATGATATTAGTGGTAAAACGTGAGACACAAGTTAATTGCAAAGAGTATGATATGGGCTTATGTGTAGTACCGTGTTTTGGGAATACTCAGTGGCGTAAATTACATTCTTGCAACCCCCGCAAGGCAGGTTTCTAGGGGGCCCTAACGTCTGGCTGCCGCCTAGTACAAATTCAACCTAGGGGCTCCAAACCTGACTTTACAGGAGTCCCAAATGTTTTCCGTTACGCCACTAACCATACTGTAAAAGATTTGTAAAATGTATAGATTGAAAGTCATATTGTTGAGTTTTTATATTATATTATACTAGTTGTATTATATTTAGCTTCAAAATTTTGTTTAATTTGC